>JAVJIF010012671.1:0-98205 GCA_038442645.1 Agave tequilana
TCCATGAGATTCGTGGATGTTCAGTTTCAGGCCCTTTTCTCAAATTTGACATGCTCGTTCCTGATCGGACTCCGACTGCTTGTCGACTTCCAGCCACCGGTCCTCCATTTCTCCCAGAGCTCGCTCTTCTGTTCCACCTCCGCGCACCAGAGTCGATGGCATGGATCCAGAGGAGGTTGCTTCTTCAGAGGAAGGTGGTGATGATGACGGAGACGGCGATGACGGTGATGATGGTGCTGAGGAGTGACCTCCCCTTTTGATGATGTCAAAAAGGGGGAGAGTTATTTGAGAGAGATATTTTGTAGTATTTGTGTTTGGCTTGTACTTGTATTTGGATATTTTGTGATGGACATGTAGTATTTGTTGTTGGGACATGTAGTATTTATTTTTACTTTGGACATGTATTTTTATGTGTTGTGGACATGTGTTGTGGACATGGTTATCTTTTGTTTTTATGTATCTCTTATTTATGTCATGTATGAACTCATTTCCTTCATCTATTCTATGACATGAGTATTGGTATTATTTGTTGGCATGGAAATATGGTGTTTACCATTTACATATGTTTTCCTATATATGCATGTGTTGAGGGGGAGCTTCATTTGAAGTCTCTGCCCAAAATATTTTGTGATAACTACATATGTTTTGCCATCATCAAAAAGGGGGAGATTGTTGGCCCAAAGGCCATTATCCCAGTTATTTTGATGATAACAAAACATATTTAGTTATGTATTTAACATTTGTGTTTCAGAATATTTCAGGTTATTTAACAGGTTGTTTTTGACGGCTCCGCTAAAAGACTCACACATTTGGAGTTCGCCGCAAAAATGAAGCTTCCCAAGCTATGCACAACTAGGATGCTTTGGGATCAAGATGATGATATGAAGATCAAAACAAGACCAAGACAACAAAGAAAAACAAGAGTTGTATTTTACTTTTATTTTAGATATTTTGTCAAAGCTAGATATTAGAAGTAGAGATATGGGATTATCACACACACACACCTCTTAGTTAGGTTCATGGCTTCAAAAAGATTTTCAATTTCCATTTCTAACTTAGATCTAAAGAGAACATATTTTGGAAATAAGATTTTTAGAAAAACAATAGTTTTGGAAAAACAATTTTTATGGAAAAACAAGTTTCTATCAAAAGGATTTTTATCAAACTATTTTAACATGATAGAAGTATGACACATGCTCATACTCTATGTTTTACAAGTTCCAAAAATCCTACCAAGACCCAAATCCAAAAACCCAAGATTTTCTGGTTCTGGAAGTTCTGTTTTTCAGAACTCACAGTAGCTGGTCGACCGGCCGGTCGACCGATGTGCACAATACTGTGCACGTCTATATCAGTCGACCGACCCGGTCGACCGATGTTCACTTGCTTTCACAGGAGTTTTCGGTCGACCGACCCGGTCGACCGATGAACCCAACGGTCACATTTTTGACCGTTGGCGGTCGACCGACCCGGTCGACCGGACTCTGTCAAAAGTTCTGACAGATCCAACAGCTATTTTTTCTGACTGTTTTCTCTTTTGGGATTTGGTATCAACGAATTTGTGAGGCTGTTTTTGACCCCTATAAATAGAGGGTCACCTCATATTGATTAGAAAACGATTGCAAAACAATTTTAGAGCCATCAAGAATATTTTACAAGAGATTTCTAAAGATTCCAAGCTCTTCTTTTTAGACAAGATTTTCTCTCAAAAGCCAAAATTCCAATCACCCATCTTGAAGCCTACATCTCTACTTCTCTCTAGCCTAGCACTACACAATCCCATATATCTACATCTACATATTTGGTTCTAGGATTGTGCTTAGTGAGCTTTTGTAAAGTGATCAAGTGTTGATCACTCTTTTCTTACTTGAGTGAAGTTGTAGAGGCATCGGCCTCAAGGCGAGCTAGTGTGCTCAAGGTGGTGTTGCGGCATCACGAGAGACGGACAAGTGTGTCCTTGTATTGTTGATCCAGTGGGATCCTCAATAGTGGAAATCCTTCAAGTGTGAAGGCGGGGACGTAGAGCGTGGCTCGAACCTCGGAAACAACTCCTTGTGTTTGCGTTTGATCAAATCTCTCTAAACTCTATCTCTTTATTACTTGCACTTTTATATTGTCTATTACTTGCAAGAATTTGTGTATTGTGCTAATTGTTAAGTTAATTTTTAAATTCCGCATTATTGCCATAATTCATATAGCCATCACCTATTCACCCCCCCTCTAGGTGATTTCAATTGGTATCAAAGCCTAACCCTACAACTTAGGTCTAACCACTTTAGGAGATCCATATTTGGCTATATACATTTGTGTTGCATTTACATTTGCTTGTGCATTCATGGCATCCATGGACTTTTCTAGCATTAAATCCCCACCCAAGTTTGATGGTTTAAACTTCCCCATTTGGAAGGTGAAAATGAATCTCTTCCTTAAATCCCTAGGAGTTAGGGTAGCTAGGGCTATAACCAAAGATTTTATTGAACCCACTAGTGATGAGAGCACATGGTCCGAGGATACTTCCAAAGACTATGAGGCTAATGCTAGGGCACAATATGCATTGACCCAAGCATTAAATGAAGATGACCTTGCACGCATAATAAATTGTAAATCCGCATTTGAGGTTTGGAACATACTCATTGTGACTCATGAGGGAACGTCTCAAGTCAAGAGAGCCAAAGTTGACTTGCTACGTTCTCAATATGAGAACTTTTACATGTTTGATAATGAGAGCATTGATGACATGCTCACCCGTTTTACAAAAATAAACTAATGCTCTTTCTTCCTTAGGCGACAAGATTGATAATGATCAAAAGATAAGGAAGGTGATTAGAGCTCTTCCCAAAGCTTGGGAAGTCAAGGCGACCACTCTCAAGGAGCTCAACGACAAAGAGGAGATGGACTTCTCCGGCTTCATCGGAAATCTCAAGACACATGAGATGGAGATGAAAGTTAGAGAAGAAAGGGAGGCACCAAAGAAGAAGACCATTGCCTTCAAAGCCGCTCCTACCATACACGAAGAGGATGACTCATCGGAGGATTGCGATGAGGACTTCGCCATGCTCATCCGGAAGGTGGGCAAGATGTTTTACAAGAAGGGACGGCAAAGTAACTTCCGAAGAGGAAAGCCTCAAGGAAGGTACGAGAAGAAAAGAGATGAACCCGGTCCTTGCTTTCATTGCAAGAAGATCGGTCACCTAATTGCTGATTGCCCCGCTCTACAAGCAACCACATCCAAGAATGGGCAAAGAAAGAAGAAAGCCTTGGCCGCAACATGGGATGATTCGGAGTCGGAATCCGAAGAGGAGCACGACGCCGCCAACATGTGCTTCATGGCACAAGGAGACGACGCTTCTAAGGTAACATTTGATAACACTCTTGATGATGATGACCTCACTATGGATGAACTAGCACATTTCTTTGAGGAATTACAACATAGATATGAGATTTCGCAATCTCATAATAAAAAAGTTAAAAAGGGAAAATGAGTCTTTGAGAGATAAGATTAATATTATTGAAAAAGAGAAAAATGAGTTATCTAGTTCTTTTGAAAAATTGAAAAATGATTTTGATAAGTATAAGGTAGCTAATAAAGGAAAAACCCCCATGATTTCTAGTGATAAAAATGTTTTTGTTGAAATTCAAAAACGTGTTGATTCTTTAGATAAAACTTTAAAGAAGTGTGCATTTGATTTTAACAAGCTTGCATCTAAATTTCCTAAGGGAGTAGCTCAAAGAAACATGTTCATCATAAACACTCTACACATAAACATGCTCACACTCATAACCATGCTTTTATGTACAATAGTGGTAGAATTTATATTTGCACACATTGTGGCCGCAAAGGCCATTTAGAAAAATTTTGCTATGCTAAGAACAATGTAAAGAATAAATTTGTTTGGGTTCGCCCCGGATCTAACCCCAAAGGACCCACTAAGATTTGGGTACCAAAAGAGCCACCAAATTTAAATGATACAGGTATAGGTGGATCTACACCCTCCAAGACTTAGGAGGAGGAGGTGGTGCCCGGGTGGTTGATGCATCGGAACTTAAAGAACAAATCATGCATGCATCGCTATCGTGGAGGCACCTATTTGTGGAGATTGCCCGTAAATTGGTAACATCTCCATTTAAGAGTTTAATTTTGTATATACAATTGTTATAGGATTGCTAGTTTAATTTTGCCTCATTGATACATGATTAGTATAAACTTGCAACTCTATCATGATTGTATATGCCATGTTAAGTTTTTGATTTTTAGTCATGTATACATACGTATAGAATTGATAGTTGGCTTTTGTACTCTATTGATATATGCTTGTATAGAACTACTTTTCTATCATGTTGTATATGTGCCTTGTGTTAACTTCTATATTTTTTTTGTTTCATGCCTTGTTTAATGTATGTCCACATGTGTAGTTTATAATTTGTGACTATATACTTGTATACATATACACATTATTTTCATAAATAAAAAAATAAACATTTGTAAAATTTCCTATTTAAACAAACACCTTAAAGATGGCAATTGCGCACCTCAACTCATTCAAGAGGAATCAAGAGGATGAAGTTCAGAACCCGTCACTGGGTATTCGGCTTCAACATCTTTAAAATCTTTGTTTAAATATGAAAAATAAAATTTAAAAGGGATTGCTTGAATTTTGATGTTGTAATAACTTAATGAAGATTTAAAATCTGTTGGTGTATTCCTATATGTTTATATATCACACCTATTTTGATTACAAATTATTTTAAAAAATTTTTTTTTTGGGCTGATAACAGATTTCAGGCAAAGCCGGTCGACCGACCTATATAACCCCGGTCGACCGACTCTGCCTGAGAAGAAATTTTTATTTTCTTTTCTGTTATCGGTCGACCGACTATATGTCCCGGTCGACCGATCTTGCCTGCAGAGCTCTCGGGTTAAATCGGTCGACCGACCCGGTCGACCGCTCTATAGTTACAGAGCTCTCGGGTTGTTTCGGTCGACCGACCCGGTCGACCGATCGTCGTATTTTGCCCTATATCTGTGTTTTCTCTTCACTTTTTCTCTCACTCTCTCTCTCATCTCTCAGCGAACCGAAGACACCCATATCTCCCAAAATTTATTTCTCTCCAAACTCTCAACCAAATCCAAATCATTAAAACCCATCTCAAATTCCTCATTCTCCTTCCAGATCTTCGATTTCAGGTTCTTCCAACCACCAGATTCGGAGAATTTCAAGATTTTCAGCCTAGGGTTTTGGATTTTCTCTGTTAAGGTAAAAATCCGATTTTTACTCTAAATTTCCATTTCTTGCTTAGGAATCTATTATCTATTGTCATCAATCTAAGTTTCTAAGCATCTAGATCGTGCCCTAAACTTGATTACACCTAAAAATCAAATTTTATTCATCATGCCAAAGAGATCTCGTACTGAGAAGGGAAAGGAAGCTGCACAACCTTCCTCCCAAGCTCCTAGACCCATTCGCCCCTTTATAAATGATCTTGCAGCTGATAGATACTCCCATCTCTCCACTAGAAATATCAATTCAGGGAGATTTGTAGCTATTCAGGATTTTGAACATCTAGGTATCCCTCAAATCTTGCAAAACAACAATCTAGTTGAGTTCTTGTCCATCAAGGAACAAGTCTACACCTCCCTTGTTCCTTACTTTTATGCCAATTTTGAATTCGATGGAAATCGGATCACATCTAGGGTTTTAGGTAGAAACATCGACATTTCTATAGGTCGATTTGCTAGGATTCTGCATCTCTCCACTGGTGGAGCAGATGTGTATTCTCATGATTTGCATGACTTTGAATTCCCGGACGGTGAGTCTGCGCTCACCGCCTCTACCTTGATCCACGGGGATGACAACCCCGGTCTAGTAAGGAATGAGGTTGTGAGTAGATACACTCTCACTGCTCAGGTCCTTGCTAAGATTATTTTCTTCAAACATTGTCCCCAAACATGGTGAGTATAGCCATGCTAGGGGTTGTGTCCCTTTGATTATCTTTTGCCTGCTTAAAGGGATTAAGGTAAACTTTCCTAGAGTTATTGCATCTCATATGGGCTCTGATCAGATCCGTACTGCGGGTAGAAGCTTGCCCTACGGTATGCTTATCACCCATCTTCTTAGGGCCCTTGACTTTGATCTCTCCGCTGAAACTCCTTCCAATCCCCTGACCCACATCAATGGAGTTGTCCTGAAGATGATGGAAGCTCAGCTGCGTAGACACGCTCCTGTGCAACCACATCTTCCTCCTGCTGGTCCTGGCTCATCTTCAGCACCAGGATCTTCTTCTTCTGCAGCACCTGCATTTCCTCCTGAGTTACTTGCTCTTGTCTCTTCGGAGGTCCGCTCTCAGCTCGAGGCACATCAGGCCTTGGCCGAGCAGCGCGACGCAGCCATTCGTGCAGAGTTAGATGCTCGTGCTCTTCAGGACGCTGCTTTTCGGGCGGAGGTCTGAAACGACATGTCATATTTTGCTGACTCCATGAGATTCGTGGATGTTCAGTTTCAGGCCCTTTTCTCAAAATTTGACATGCTCGTTCCTGATCGGACTCCGACTGCTTGTCGACTTCCAGCCACCGGTCCTCCATTTCCTCCCAGAGCTCGCTCTTCTGTTCCACCTCCGCGCACCAGAGTCGATGGCATGGATCCAGAGGAGGTTGCTTCTTCAGAGGAAGGTGGTGATGATGACGGAGACGGCGATGACGGTGATGATGGTGCTGAGGAGTGACCTCCCCTTTTGATGATGTCAAAAAGGGGGAGAGTTATTTTGAGAGAGATATTTTGTAGTATTTGTGTTTGGCTTGTACTTGTATTTGGATATTTTGTGATGGACATGTAGTATTTTTGTTGGGACATGTAGTATTTATTTTTACTTTGGACATGTATTTTTATGTGTTGTGGACATGTGTTGTGGACATGGTTATCTTTTGTTTTTATGTATCTCTTATTTATGTCATGTATGAACTCATTTCCTTCATCTATTCTATGACATGAGTATTTGGTATTATTTGTTGGCATGGAAATATGGTGTTTACCATTTACATATGTTTTCCTATATATGCATGTGTTGAGGGGGAGCTTCATTTGAAGTCTCTGCCCAAAATATTTTGTGATAACTACATATGTTTTGCCATCATCAAAAAGGGGGAGATTGTTGGCCCAAAGGCCATTATCCCAGTTATTTTGATGATAACAAAACATATTTAGTTATGTATTTAACATTTGTGTTTCAGAATATTTCAGGTTATTTAACAGGTTGTTTTTGACGGCTCCGCTAAAAGACTCACACATTTGGAGTTCGCCGCAAAAATGAAGCTTCCCAAGCTATGCACAACTAGGATGCTTTGGGATCAAGATGATGATATGAAGATCAAAACAAGACCAAGACAACAAAGAAAAACAAGAGTTGTATTTTTACTTTTATTTTAGATATTTTGTCAAAGCTAGATATTAGAAGTAGAGATATGGGATTATCACACACACACACCTCTTAGTTAGGTTCATGGCTTCAAAAAGATTTTCAATTTCCATTTTCTAACTTAGATCTAAAGAGAACATATTTTGGAAATAAGATTTTTAGAAAAACAATAGTTTTGGAAAAACAATTTTTATGGAAAAACAAGTTCTATCAAAAGGATTTTTATCAAACTATTTTAACATGATAGAAGTATGACACATGCTCATACTCTATGTTTTTACAAGTTCCAAAAATCCTACCCAAGACCCAAATCCAAAAACCCAAGATTTTCTGGTTCTGGAAGTTCTGTTTTTCAGAACTCACAGTAGCTGGTCGACCGGCCCGGTCGACCGATGTGCACAATACTGTGCACGTCTATATCAGTCGACCGACCCGGTCGACCGATGTTCACTTGCTTTCACAGGAGTTTTCGGTCGACCGACCCGGTCGACCGATGAACCCCAACGGTCACATTTTTGACCGTTGGCGGTCGACCGACCGGTCGACCGGACTCTGTCAAAAGTTCTGACAGATCCACAGCTATTTTTTCTGACTGTTTTCTCTTTTGGGATTTGGTATCAACGAATTTGTGAGGCTGTTTTTGACCCCTATAAATAGAGGGTCACCTCATATTGATTAGAAAACGATTGCAAAACAATTTTAGAGCCATCAAGAATATTTTACAAGAGATTTCTAAAGATTTCCAAGCTCTTCTTTTTAGACAAGATTTTCTCTCAAAAGCCAAAATTCCAATCACCCATCTTGAAGCCTACATCTCTACTTCTCTCTAGCCTAGCACTACACAATCCCATATATCTACATCTACATATTTGGTTCTAGGATTGTGCTTAGTGAGCTTTTGTAAAGTGATCAAGTGTTGATCACTCTTTTCTTACTTGAGTGAAGTTGTAGAGGCATCGGCCTCAAGGCGAGCTAGTGTGCTCAAGGTGGTGTTGCGGCATCACGAGAGACGGATAAGTGTGTCCTTGTATTGTTGATCCAGTGGGATCCTCAATAGTGGAAATCCTTCAAGTGTGAAGGCGGGGACGTAGAGCGTGGCTCGAACCTCGGAAACAACTCCTTGTGTTTGCGTTTGATCAAATCTCTCTAAACTCTATCTCTTTATTACTTGCACTTTTATATTGTCTATTACTTGCAAGAATTTGTGTATTGTGCTAATTGTTAAGTTAATTTTTAAATTCCACATTATTGCCATAATTCATATAGCCATCACCTATTCACCCCCCCTCTAGGTGATTTCATTAATACCTTCGGCCATTTTTATTATAGTGGATGAAAAAGAAATTGTGAATGAAGTGATTAGCAAATAGGATCTCTCTAAGGTGGTTAGACCAAAATCTAGAGACCAAGGCTCTGATACCAATTGAAATACACCTAGAGGGGGGTTAATAGGTGTTTTGCTAATCAAATGCAATTTTGAAACTACTTATGATGAATTATGCAAACGGTCACTCAAAACAAGAACTGAAGCCGAATTACCCGTGAAGGGCTCTAGAACTTCTCCTCTTTGATTCCTCTAGATAATGAGTTGAGGTGCTCAATTGCCTCCTTATTGAGATGAGTATTGACTGATAGTGAAAGTGAAGGATGATATGCAAGCAATGATATTAAGCAAGATGAATAACTATACAAGTATGAAAAATAAAAAGAAATAGAGAGTAAGACACAAGCAAACGCAAATACAAAAGATTCGTTCTGAGATTCGAGCCACCGCTCTACGTCCCCTCCCTCATCATTATGAAGGATTTCACTATCCTCTAAGGGATCTTTGACAAAGGAACCTTACACAAAGGAATTACAGGTTGGTCTACGCAAGACCAAAGTACACAACTCCACCAACTGAACTCTCTACAAAAGAGGTAGCATAAAGCCAATTGAGGTTACAAAGCTCTTGGTGATCCAATAAGATTACAAACACTCTCTCTTACAAGTTCCTATAGAGTAGAATATGAAGTGTAGCTCAAGAAGTTAAGTGAGAGATGAAATTCATTAGAAAGAATAGAAGAGCTTTATAACCAACTGAAAATAGCTTTAGAAAGAAAGAACTTGAAGATTGGAAACTAAAAAAACTTTTCTCTTTTGAAACAAACTTGAAAACTTGTACTTCTGTTATGTGGTTGTAAAAACTAAAACCAATGACCCATATATATAGGCAATGAATAAATATCATTTGTTAATCATAACAGGTCATTTGGAGTGTGTTTAGACACTTGGAAACCAAAATGCCTGTTGGAATCCACTAAAAGCAAAACATATCCAAAAACTAGCCGTTATAGACAAGTGGCAGGCTGTCTGTCGACTGGCCAGTCGACCACCAGCTCATCCAGAAAAGTACCATTGGCTCCGGTCGACCGTGACCGGCCCGACCGACTGACCTTTAGTTCAAAGGGAAAAACAAAAGGTCGATCAACCAGCCCGGTCGTCCTCTCAGTCAGTTGACTGATCAGTTAACCGCAAGGGTTAGTGGTCGACCGGTTGGTCGACTGACAACATGCACACACGTGCACGCCCCTTGGTCAAAGGCCCGATCGACCAGGCGGTCGACCATTTTGGCCTAAAATGGGCACCGGTCGACCATGCGGTCAACCGACTTAGCCTGAAACAATTTTCTGAATAGTTTTTGAGTTTCAAATATTTTTCAAAATATTTTGTATTAGTTTATAGGTAATGTCGCAATGTATAGGTAATGAAATACATGTTCTAAACTTGTTATAAAATTTTGAAAAAATTATGAGACATGTATCAAAACCAAACATGCAAAATACCAATACTATCAAAACTTGTATTTTTTGAAATCGTGTATCTTGTGTGTGTAACTTCTTGAGCATCACAACTATATTCTACACTTTAATAAACTAATATCTTATAAGGCTCTAGGTGACTACAAGATCTTCAACCGGGCTTCTCCATTAGCGACTTGAGTGCTTTGAGCTTTAATCCCGTACTTGAATCTTCTTAAGTTTTCAACACTTTCCTTTAGAGAAAGAAAACTCCTTGAACCTTTAGAACCCTGAAATATACTTAAAAACTTGAACTTAATTAGTACTAAATAACTACATATATTTTGTTATCATCAAAACCATAAAACCAGGTGATTGTAACCTTGGGCCAAGTAGCTTGATTAGAGTTCCTAGGGTTAGTTACCAGTTGACTAGGCAAAGTCTCTTTGGGCCTCTCACTTATGGAATTGGCTAACTGACTCATTTGACCCTCTAACTTAGATATAGCTTGTCCCGTATTCTGCATGAAAGATGCTAAAATCTTCTTCAATTCGGTTGATTTCTTGTCAGCAGGGGGACCTTGGAAGGAAGGTTTGGAACTTGGTTGGGAAAGTTATGTTGATAATTATGAAAGTTGGATTGATTGGAAGAATTGTGATGGTAATTTGAAAAGTTGGATTGATGATTGGAAGAATTATGATTATGATTGGGATGTTGGAAGTGGTTTGACCTTTGGTGGTCATTCTTGTTTTGACTCCATGAGAAATTCGGGTGATTTCTCCAGCTAGGATATACGTTTGAGCACAGGGGCTGTTATGGGGTCTTGAAAAGGCCCATGGGCTCATGATACATTTGTTGAGCATTGAAAACTAGACACTCCTCAAACATATGGTTCATGCCTTGACAGTAAGTACAACCCGGATTTGAAATTTGGTTTGGGCTGACTTGGTTGACTGGAATTGGCTCCTTGGTTTCTAAAGCTTCCAATCTTCTCATTTAGTTAGAAATTTTAGCCTCAGCAGCTATGAAAGATTCTATTGAATGGAATCTCCTTTTGAAGAAATAAGATTTCTGTTCCTAGACTTTTCAGGAGTAGCTTCCCATTGATAATTTTTTTTAGCTAGGTCCTCAAATAAATTCCACCCTTGGTTTTCATCCTTTTACAAAAATCCCCCTTAGTATATGGTTTCTAAGAGGGTTTTGTGGTAGTATAAATTGTCATAGAGAATTTGGCATTGTTGCCACTTCTCTAAACTATGATGAGGACAATGGGCAAGGAGGTCTTTGAAACGTTCAAAGAACCTCCAAAATGGTTCACTAGTATCTTACTTGAACTGCATGATATTTTTCCTAATGAGAGCGGTCTTGTGAATAGGATAGAATTCTTCAATAAGGCCTTGACGAAATCATCCCAAGAAGTGATGGAATTGACCACTGAGCTATATGGCCATTTCTTGGCTAGGTCCTTAAGTGTAAAGGGGACGAAGTGTAACCTAACTGCATCGTCTCCTAAGTGGTGTATACTCATCATGACACATTCTTTCTCAAATTCTCTAATGAAGAAGTATGCATCTTCAAACTCTAGGCCATGGAACTAGGGGAGAGTGTTGATGAATTGTGGTTTTAGTTCAAAACTGTTGTCACTGGCTATCGGAAGCCGAATGCAAGATGGAAGGGAGATCCTAATGGGATAGAACCTCTCATGCAACGATGTAGGTTGAGCCATAACCGGCTCTAGTTTTGGTTCTGGTTTGGGTGGTAAAATCTTCTAGTATACCTAGATGAATTTGGGTCTCTCGACCACACTTGCATACATAATTACTACCACAAACATGCTCACCAATCAGTCAAAAAAAGAGAAAAAAATTCAACCATGCATTTTCTAAAGGAGACTTGGACCTAAACAACTCCTAACTTGTTAGATTGTCCACAGGAGGTATAATGCAGAATCTGGCCACAAGCTAATCAGCCAGGTCGGGGCAACATTGGTGGGAGGTATTCGCGTGAAAAGTGACGGGCCTAATTAAGCCAAACCACCAGCCTTCGAGGTTTCGCCTCTCAATCCCTGTCCTTTGACATCAATTTGAGAAGAGTCAAATTCTAACACCTTCCCCTTAGAATAACCTCCTAATGAGTTTTAGATGTCCCTAAGGCCAACGTCTATCAGATTTTAAGTTAGGCTTAGGTTGTGCATGCTTGGAGATGTTTTGTCAGCTAAGGAAAGGTAATGACTCCCCCGCCTTATCTTTTGTTGGGTTTTGCCCTTAAATTTGTTTGTGTAAAGTGTGCATGATATAGAAAAGTAACACTCAAAAAGCAAGTAATCACCCAAGAATATTTCCTAAACTATATGCTATGCAAACGTACCTTTGTCTCCAGCTTTCTTCAACAGTAATTGAAATGAAAACGTAATTAGACAAATGCCAAGGAATGCAAGTCTAAATATTTTTTTAAGCAATTTCAATCATCCAATTACTGTTGATTAAAAACAAGATTGGGAGATAATCAAGTATAAAAAACTAGCAATAAAGAGCTTGTTTTGCAAAGCAATATGTTCTGCAAAAAAGGGTTTTTAGTAGTCCCACAAAAAATATGTTTCCATGGCAAATCTTGAAATCATGTTCCCTCCTTTCTAGAGCAGGGGCACAGGATCACAACTCTTCTTTTACAATGCTCGAATTCTCAACCTGATTTCTATAACCCTAAAACAGAACACCAAACTTGTTAAAACACAAAGAATATTGTTCCTCCCTAGCAACGGCGCCGAAAATTGATTGCAAAATTGAAGTACCGTGTAGCTTAGGACTAACGGGTTGTTTCCATGAGGAGAGATGCGATGCAAGCATTTGATATTTTGAGGAAAAAAAGTTTTAGTGTTAGTATTTTTTAAATGAAAAGAAAATGGAGAGTAGAGAAGTGATTCAGATAAAAATTGAAGATTTGAAATAGATTTTGGAAAAAGTGATTTTTGAAGAAGACTTTGAGAGTGATTTTTGTTTGTACTTAATAAAAAGAGACCCGAGCTCACTATCTTACTACTCAATGATGTATTCTTCTCTTGAAAATCTCAGTACCTTAACTCGATTATAGGCAAAAACTTAAGTTTGAATTTTGAAAGTTTAAGTAAAGCAAATAAGATGTTTGTCTGGAAAAGTTAACTCCTTTTAAAAAATCCCTCTTGAACTGAATGTTAAATCATCAAGTTTGTTTTCCAAGTATGAAATAAAAACAAGTTCAAGTATGTTTTCAAAATGGAAGTCCAGAAATCCAAACCCACCCTCATGTGCCTTCAAGAATACTTACAAAGAAGTAAGGTTTAGTTTAAGGCATTCATATGATTCCGTTGGGTTCTTTGTACAAAAATTATTCAAAACAAAGAAGGATCGAAGAGAGATGATAGTGAGCCTAGAAAAACAAGTTTAGGTACTCATAATCAATGTGAAACAAGACTTGTAATTGAAATGTAACATACCCGTGAGTTGGAGAAGAAGAGAAGTTTTGAATCTTTATTTATTTCACTTCAACGTCGGATTATAATCATTCTCTCTCTCTCTCTCTCTCTCACTGTAGCTGGACTAGACTAGAACAAGAACAAAAGAAATTACAAAACCAATTGCAACTATCTAACATAAATCCTAGTTTTAAGAATGAAAATTTTAGATCCTAGTCTTCATCTCTTTCTTTACGAATTTCTTGGTATTTATAGGGAGAAACTAGAGGGAGGGAGAGTGAGCAGATAGGGGGAGCAAACGCTCCCCCTATCTCAAAGCGGATCCGTGGCTTGGCCGCGGATCCGTGGCCAGGGTTAACTCATTTTTCCTTTTATCTAATTAGATTTGCTGTTTGATCTTCTGATTTTGACGATTTTTATTGATCTTCGGTTAACTAACTGGATCCATAAAAATTCGAGTTTAACCGGTCTTCATTTAGTGTTATCTTTCCTTGTATGCACTGATCTTCAGCTAGACTTACCTTTATCTCTTTGATTTTGAATTAACCTGAATTTTAGTGAGCTTTGGGCTTGTTTTCTTTTCCTTCTCCTTGGTAAAGGTCTGCACATTATTTACAAAAATAAGAATAAAAGTAGAGTTAATTATAATATAAATATGAGAAATATGACAACAAATATGCAATATTAGTGACCAATCAGCTAGCTCCACTTGGAGCAATAGCTCGTAGTGGGCTAGCTCTGCTTGGAGTATTAGCCTCGCAGCAGGTTAGCTCCAGGTCACTTTTGACCGTTTCAATCCCTTGAGCGACATTAGTGGGCTAACCTCCCACTACGTTAGTAGGATTGATTCCTACTTTAAGTGGACGGTTATGCCCCATTATCTCCCCATTAAGGGAAGACATTTAAGAGGGTTTAACCCCTCTACCGGGCCAAGAATGGTTGTCATAGGCTCGCACAAGGCCTATGAAGCTTCGCATGAAGCTTTCTAGGCTCACGCAGAGCCTGTTTTAGCCTCGCCTACTAGGCTATCAAGGCTGTTTTCCACCTTTACTGATTTTTAGGGGCGGCTACCCCCTACAAGATCTATAAATAACCCATTAGTGGGCTAAGTACATGGGAGGGGGAACTTCAAGAGGAGGCCAGAGTGGGGATTCCCAGCGGAGAGGCTCCCATCAAGAAGTAGGAGAAGAGAGAAACATTATTCCCTCAGCAAGAATCTAAGAAGAGATTATGCCATCTCTTTCTTACAGCTTATTAGCTTCTTAAAGCAGCTTGTTTTCCTTATCCTTAAATATTAATACAGGGTTCTGATACCCTAATCCTTCGACTTCAAGGAATTTCCTGAACCAGGCGACAAGGAATTCCTAGAAGTAACATACCTGTAGGCTAAAAAAGAGATTTCTTGCTTCCAAGAGCAAATGGAGTACATTTCCCTTATCCTTAAGGATTTCCACAGGGTTCGAACACCCTTATCCTTAAAACTCAAGGAATCTCCAGAATTAGGTAAGAAAAAATTCCTAATAGCAGATCTGAAGACTAGTCACTCGCATCGTCAAAGGGATAAAGTGGTTGTGCGCTAACCAGACTCCTATCGGTACACTTCCTAGAATCTTTCCGTAGAGAATTCTTGTAGTCTTTGTTTTATTACTAGTAATTTTCTATAATTTTTTGTAAGTTTTTTCCGATTCAATTCAATGGAAAACACAGTCATAGTCCTATAAAATGTTGTTTTGCATTTTGAATTAATATTTAATATAATTCTCTCTCTTACTTGCATGTTTATGAAAGAATGAAAAATATTTCTAAAGAAGAGTCTGAAACATTGGGTCTCAAAATTGTAAAAGAGAAAGAAAGTAAGATTCAAGAAAATATTGAACCACAAGAAACGGCAACAGGAAAAAGTTGTCTCTACCTGCACCCCAGTTGATGAAAAAAGAAAATGAACTTTTGAGGAAGAAAATGCAGAATAGAAAAAAAGAGTGCAGGAGTTGGAAGAGGAAATCAATAAGATGAAGCATAAGGAGGAGAAGAGGATTAAAAGGAAAGAAATGGATATGGAGTGAAAGAAAAAGAAGGAAGAGGAGAAAAAAGAAAGGAGGATGAAGAAAAGAAACGGGATGAAAAAGCTGAAGAAAAAAGGAAAAAATGAAACCAGGCTTGAAGCCTCTCAAGAAATGAAGATGGAGTCAAAAAAAAAAACAAAGAGAAGAAAAGAAAAGAGGATGAACAAAAGAAACAGGAGGAGGAAGAAGAAGAAAAAAGAAAAAATGAAATCAGGCCTGAAGAGTCTCAAGAAACGAAGATGGAGTCAAAAAAAGAAGGAAGAGGAGAAGAAAAGAAAGGAGGATGAAGAAACGAAACAGGGCGAAGAACCAAAAGAAAAAATGAACCAAGCCTGAAGCGTCTCAAGAAATAAAGATAAAGTCAAAGGAAAAAGGAAGAGAAGAAAGAAAGGAGGATGAAGAAAAGAAACAAGACGAAGAAGCTGAAGAAAAAATGAAAAATGAAACCAAGCCTGAAGCGTCTCCAGAATCACAAAAACAAAGAACTGAAATTAGAATTGAAGTTCCAGGAGCTGAATTTTTAGACTACAACTGAACTTAACTCAACAATACTCGAGATTAGACGTGATGCAGCTTTAAAGCCTGACATCATAAAAGCAAAACAAAAAGAAGATAATCAAGAAAAGAGAAAGAAGAGGAAGGAAAGAAAAATGAAAACATTCAAGAAGAAGATGATCAACTAATTAGAATAAAAGAAATCAGGTTGTTATCTAAAGTAAAGTCAGGATTAATTGAGCAGAGAGTGAAAGAAAGGCTTAGGATATTAAGAGACTGTAAAGGCTTCGCTCATGTTTATAAAGAGAAAAAAAAGGCCAAGAAACATATAGATAAAAAAGTACAACAAAAACCAGTGGAAACTGAAGATTTTGAAATCTCTGTTAAAAATAAAAAGACTTGAAGCTTCATGATCTTAACGGCAGCAACATATACAAGGAGATGGAGCCTGAAAAAAATAAAGCATTTCTTTGAAAAGTTAGACATCAGGTATTTGTCATCAAAAATCACTTATAACTTTTTACTTTTTTTTCCTTCCTGAAACCATATGTGAAATCACCTCACAAAAAACACCATTATTTTTATTTGTATATGAGGACAGTGGCCAAGGTTGCAGTCCTCTCAATAAGCCCAATTTCTCATTATTAATTAGGATTGCGATCATAGTCGCAGTTCTCTCATAAGGCACTATTTCTCATTCTTTTCTGGGACCGCGACCAAGGTTGCAGCCCACTCAATAAGTCCATTTTCTCAGTATTAATTAGGATTGCGATCTTAATTGCAGTTCTCTTATAAGGCACTATTTCTTATTCTTTTCTGGAACTACGACCAAGGTGTCATAGTCTTTTCAATAAGCTCAATTTCTCAGTTTTTATTAGGACTGCGACCATGATCGGGTCACAACCCTAATATAAAAACACTACTCCTCAGTTGTATTTAGAACGGCGAACATAGTTTTATTGAGTATTAATCAAATCTTATTTTGATCTTTGCTATTGTAGTGACCCAGCATATCAGTATAAAGAAGAAAATATTTATATTCATGGGAAGCAAGTAGGGGAAATATTGTTTGATAATTACATTAATGGGAATGTAATCCTTAACTAAAAAAATTATATTATAACATCATTTTTTTTAATAGACAAACTAACTAACTCGTGCTTATTATATCCTTAAAGTGATCGATTTCTTCATGTGAACCTGCAAGAGATTATGGAAGAAAGGACGACAAGAATATACTTTCGCACGGCTACTTGGGTTAGTTATTTTTTACCTTATATTGTGTAATACGATAGTTTTGCTTGACTAAATCAAAAAATCATAAATTTTACTGGAAAAATAAATCTTTTATCTAATATTGGCAGCAAGTAATAATGGGTAATCATCTTGACCTGATAGAAAAATTCATAAGAAAAACTCTACGGTTATGGAACAAAAATACAGATTACATGTTCTTTCCTATCTGCCATACCAAAGTTCCTGATGGAAGCGGAGACTATTGGATACTCCTGGTATTCGATGCCCAAACACATGATTGGTCTTTCTACGACTCATTGCAACCAAAAAGTTCAACTACTAAATACAAAGGCCAACAAATCGGTGATGCCAGAAATATAGTAAGATACACCTTCATTGATTGTTGCATTTTAATTAACTCAAGGATAAATATACAGTTTCTGTTGCATTTTGATTAATTTTTTTTCAAAAATGTAGAAAAAGCGGATGCTCAAAATAATGAAAGAAGAAATATAATAAGGTTATGTAGAATTAAGGGACAACTACGAAAAAAGCAGATTATCCAAAAAGAATGCCCACAGCAAATGAACAGGTAGATTTGATTTTCAGATATAAATTTGTGTTGTTATTATTAATTTTAAATTTGAATACTAATTTTGAATATCAACATGTCTTTTTAGTTATGATTGTGATGTATTTGTGTGCAAATATATGGAGTGTATTGCACTTGGGGCCCAGCTGCAACTCATCTATACATGAGAAAATAATCAAAAAGCTCATAAGAGAATTATCTTACATGATAATCTCTTGCCCTAAGCACGACTACAATGAGGACGTTAATGTTTTAAGGAGGATGAATTTGGCATGAGAGTTTGAGTAATGTAATTGTATATATAAAGAAGAAATTAGGAATGAACACTGATATACAATCAGTGTAATTTTTGTAAATATTGAAATGTTTGCAAACATATATTGTCATTGTAATTCAAATAATTTCTTCTTGATACCTCTTTTTATTGAATTTTAATTAGTTTTTTATTAGTTGTGGATATCAAATTCAAATGCTTTTGTATAGGATTATATATAATATATAATGATTATCTTAATACAACTATTATTAATAATTGTTGTTTGCAGAATTGTAAAAAATACATGTTTTTGGTGTATTCTAAAGACTGTAATTATGATCACAGTCCTCAGAAAATACCCTGGATTCTTAATTTTTGTGAGGACAGCGACATTGATCGCAGTATTTGAAAATTGTTCTATTCCTCAGTTATTACTAAGACTATGATCATACCGTAGCCTCACAAAATACCATCAATTCTATATTTTTGTCAGGACTACGACATTGATTGAATTACTTGAAAATTGTCCCATTTTTATATATAACTAGGACTGTGTCCATGTTCGCAGTCCTCACAAAATGCCATCAATTCTATGTTTTTGTGAGGACTGTGACTTGATCGCAGTCCATTTGAAAATTGTCATATTTCTCAATTATAACTAGGATTGCGTCCATGATCACAGTCCCAACAAAATTCCATCAATTCTATGTTTTTTGTGAGGATTGCAATATTGATCGCAATACTTGAAAATTATTATATTTCTCAGTTATAACTAGGATTGCATACATGGTCGCAGTTCTAACAAAAACCACGTTTTTAGAGTTTTATGAACACTGCAACCAGAGTCACAGTTTTAATAAAAATTTACAATGTTTGTAGTACATGAATATATTTGTCATGATATGATGGCCTAAATTATACAACGACCGCATTTCATCTCCCTCTTTGTCTTGCACTACCATTGTTTTTCACAAAAAAAAAAAAAACTTAATGGTCCCATTAAAATATTGGAATAGAATTCTAAATTTTTATGAGAAATGCGACCATGGTTGTAGTCTTTATAAAGCTACTATTTTTTAAAGTTTTGTAAACACTGCGAATCAAAAAGTATGGAAGATACATACTTGTACATGTAATTACAAAGCAAGGAAGAGCATTTTCAGAAAAAATTTATTTATAACATATCATATGATCAGAAAGAGACCTTATAAAAAAGAGCATGAAAAGCTCTAAAAAAGAAGACAAAAAAAGATTATCAAAAGACAAAAAATCTTAGTTCTCGTCATCACCATCATAATCAAAATGTCTTCTTCATTCTCCTAGTCTTCCTCTTCCACCTCGCTTCCTTCTCTTTTGGAGAGTACTTTAGTTCATCGAGAAACTTCCAGAATGGGTTATCTGTACTTAGTTATTCCTCCGATCTGTATCGAGAAGAACCTCCAGAGGACATGCTAGAAGAAAGCACACCTTTAGTATTAGAGGACATACTTTTTTCAAGCATGTCTTCATAAAGTGTCATAGGGATAAGCTCTTCCCCAGGCCCTAACAAAACTTGATCCTCCTCATGAAGAGTAGGATCAGAAGCAGGAATTTTTAACGGAAGGAGATAGCCAAAAGGAGAGAAGTCCAAACTGCTATGAGAATCACTAGACTCCCCTGGAGAAAGAGGATATTGGGGAGAATGAGTGAAGTTGAAATCAGATTGTTCAAAAAAAGAAGATGAGGAAAACATGATTCAAGGATAAATTGCGGGATGGAGTTTAAAAATCAGATTGTCAAAGAACAACACAAATTGATATTTAGAAATCAGATCTTGAATTTATATTACTTACAGGCACTCCAAAAAAGCCAATAATTTGAAACGACGTGAACAGTAATAATAAGTATTGGAGCTGACGGTTGAGAATTCTAAGAAAGGATAAAAAAATAATCAAACTTTTAATTGAAGTATTTGTGACAGGAGAACCCCAAGAGTACTACTTTGGAAATGCGGATTGTGATCATGATCGCAGTTCTAAAAAATACACCATTTTCTGAGTCCTTACGAGGACTACGACCATGATCGCAATCCTCACAAAAAAAATACAAAAAAATGCTATGTTTCTGTTTTTATAGAACTGCAACCATGATCATAGTCCTCTTTATAGCACATTCCTCATAGAAATGATTTTTAGTCTTTTAATATTATGACCATGATTGCAGTCCTTACAAAAATACAGTTTCCCAACCTATATTGCGACCCTGATTGCAGTCCTCACAAAAGGGAGAATTCTGAACCAATTTACTGAAAAATATAATCAGATTGTTTGATACAAAAAAATGAAACTGAAAAACTAATCAATGTTTGAAGTACATGAAGATTTGTTATAATTCCCAAGCTTATGGCAACGATCGCATTTCATCTTTCTCTTTTGTCTTGCACGACCAATGTTATCGACCCTATTCTTCTTTGGCCTTCCTGGTGAACATTTCATATCAAGTGGAAGTACATCAGCAACCTTGGGTACTCATTAGGCCTATGACTAATCAACACATGATGTACACACTGTTCATATGTCAGACGAAATGTAGAGGCAAGAAAATATAAATCGCAATAGTCATAAAAAGATGATGAAGTGAAACTAATGCAAGCCAAAGCATGAGAACAGCGAAAAGACTCGATATGTTAGTAATTGCACGAACAAAAATATCTAAAGAGTCCACCAGATAGGTTTTGGTAATACTGCACTGCACCTCAGAAATAAAATCACTAGACCTCATAATACTCATTGTCCTAGAAGCTTGAATATTGGCAGCTAACTTCTTCTCCATTACTGGACATAACATTGTAGTCCAACTTCTAAAAATTTCCCTATTCTCTGTCATTTTCATGATTACCCTCTTCCGGATAGAATCAATCATGGATATAATGGGAAGCTCGCGGTGTTCAATGATCCAAGAATTGAAACTTTCACTTTAATAGAGCATAAATCCCCATATCTGCATTCGGAGAAGCACATCTCAAAGTGCTTAGGAGGCACAGTGGCTAAGAAGTTAGTTGCTTGTAGGCAATCAACTTCGATAAAATTTTCAGACATCTCTTGGAACTCATTGTATGTTGGAGCATAAGCAAGTTTATTAAACTGCATTCTAATGAATTTACGCTTATGATCCCAGCTAGATATAGCATTCGTGAGGTTGAGCTTTAAATGCCATAAGCAATAAGAATGGTAAGCTTCCGGGAAGACATTTCGAATTGCCTTCAATAGTCCAAAGTTCCCGTCAGATATAAATGTGTACACCCGATCTCCAAATACAATTGCCTTGAGGTTATTTGCGAACCAATCCCAATTCTCATCATTCTCAACATCAACGATCGCCAACGCAAGAGGGAAAAAACCTGCAGACAGAAAAAGTAAAAATGTAATTAAATAAATAGTTGGACTAACATATTTCTCACTATTTATTAGGATTGCGATCTTGATCGCATTCCTCACAAGGAGCACTATGTCATAGTATTTTATTTAGACTGCGATCTTGATCGCATTCCTCGCAAGGATCACTATATCACAATATTTATTAGGACTGCGATCATGATCGCAGTCCTCACAAGGAGTACTATATCACTATATTTATTAAGACTATGACCATGATTGTAGTCCTCTCAATATGCCCTATTACTCAATCACTATACAGACTGAGACCATGATCGTAGAATTTAAAAACGCAATAAAAATAACACAGATAAGAAGGTGTTAATGAAAAACATACCATTATTGACATTCTTTCCAGTCGCAGCCAGCATACAACCTTGATGTCTAGCCTTCAAAAATGTCTCATCTAAAAAAATAACAGGACGACAGTAGTTAAATCTGGCAACACAAGCACCAAAAGATATAAACAAATGCGTGAACCTTTGTGTGTCGAGGTCTTTTGTAGCACAACATAACTGTTTGGGTTGCTATCCACCCACCAACTGATTCTTATAAGAATACAAGTGATAGTAAGATACTGAGTCATCGCCGTATATATCTTTCATAGTTATTTTCTTCCTGCTGTATGCATAATAGTAATTCAACTCTATACCATAGTCATACTAAAATTTGCGCCTAATATCTTTCGGCTTCAGTGAAATTGGCCTTGAACATCCTGAAGTATTACACTTTTCACCAAATTACTGGTGTAACGATGTTTGCTCTTATATTTACATGGAGCACCAACAAGTGTGATTCAAATCTATATTGCTTATCATAAAAAATCATCCATTCTCAGCTTCTGAGAAGCATGAATCCTCCAATTGCAACCCTTTTCTTCCTTATGGATGCATTTTATAGTAACTCTAGCTTTCTCATTTTGCACAAGTTTATATTTGTAACATGTCTCAAGAGAGTGCAATAGAAGCTTCTCCTGAAACGCAATGGCTCCACATTTGAAAATCTGTCCCACCTCCTTGAATAGATTATGTCATGTGCTACCTTTTAGCACTATTAAACTCTCTCCACTTTGATCATAAACACAAGATATAACGCTACTACTAAATTCATTATCAGCACCACTTACACTTCGACTTGCTTCAGTCAGTCTCACACAGATATCAACTGTTGGACGCTTCTTGGCCCAACAATAAGCAGCAAAAGATTGCAAATTTGAATTCGTTTTAATCACATGACATTTATACTCATCTGTTAGGATAGTTCAATAGGCAATGCACTGAAAATCTCCATTTATCACACACTAATTTCTTCAGCCCATCGATAGTGGAATTCATGCAGACACGTTGTATAATAGAGTCACAACCATACAAAAGTACAATAAGAACACAAAATTTTGCATCCTATAAAATTAAAAATTAAAGCTTAGTATAACTAAAAGCATAAATTGTGGGTACACATGTATGTACAAAAGTATGATTATAAGGACTGCGACCATGATCATAGTCCTCATAAAAACTAACGTCTTGTTTGTGTTTTATTGAGGACCGCGACTCTGACTGCAATCCTAATAAACACTTATTTTTGTCTGTTATACTAAGGACTGCGATCAGAATCGTAGTACTTAGTAAAACATACACAAGATGTATGTTTACTGAGGACTGCGATTATGATTGCAATACTCATAACACAACATTTTGTTTGTGTTTTTTGAAGAATGCGATAATAATCGTAGTCCTTGAAAAATACAAGATTAGCTCTAAATAACCGAACTGATAGAGTTTAGTAAAGAATGCAACACAAAATTAACCCTAATTCATCAATTCGATGCCACGATCATATATCTTCACAATTAATGAGGGAAAATAAAAAAATTAAAAAAGAAGAGAAAACGAAAGAAAATCATCTTCACCTGATTTGAAGAAGACGCCATGCTCAAGGGAACAGTAAGATAGATATGCTAGATGTTAATGAAGATCGAATCGATGAAGATGAAGAATCGAGAAAGATGAAGAGCAACAATAGATCAAAAAGAATAGCGCAAACGAATAAAAAATCACAAAGATAAAGATGAAAATCAACAAGAAGAGATTTTAAATATGAAGAAGGATTATGAAGAAGGGTAAACAAAAAGAATTTAAAAGAGATCCGTATGGTAGTTACTTTTTACTGACGTGATGAGGCTGTAGCGAATCAAATTATAATGCTGGGTTTTTTTAATTATGAATCAAAGCAAGTGGCTGTAGCGAAATATTCTATTAAAATATTATAAAAGTTACATTTTTAATGACAGAGGGATCGAAAGTGTGTAAAATTAAATATTGAGGGGGTTTTCTGTATTTCACTTAAGTGTTAAGGGGTTTTTGATGACTTCCCGCTTAAAATTTTCATTCATAGATTATTAGGTTTTAATTAGCAAATGGATCTTACATTTTTTAGTGAATATGATCAATACGTGAATCTTGTAAGATCATACTATAACTAATCCCTTATCAACATTTTAAATAATATAATACTAGTTTTGAGCATGTGCCATGCACATTGAAATAATGATTATATTAGGATTATAATATTGTAGTTTTATTATATTATTTATTTTGGGCAAAAATGTGTTTATACCTCTTTTTCTCAAAATTATCTTTACCACTGTTGATGACCTTTCTTAATAATTTGCCTCTATGTTATATATATCATCATGTTTTGCACTTTTATTTATCATATGACAAGATGTTTCTACAGATTTTTTGATTTAATTGGACTAATTTATCCTTATTTATTTTTATGGAAATCCTCTCTCTCTCACACACACACACAAATTCTGTAAATTAAAAAAAAACACGTACACCTAAAATTAGGTGAAAACTCTCTCTCTCTCTCTCTCTCTCTCTCTCTCTCTCTCTCTCGCGCGCCCCCCCTCCACCCCATCTATGAACAAATCTCTATGATGGCCATCCTCCAGTGAGACACCCCATGTTATATAGCAAATAGATCCACCATGATAAATACAATACTCTCTCAACTCCTTCTCTTTCAAACTTCAATAGTCTCCCAAACCGTTTCTCACATCATCTACTTTTAATTTATTTCTTCTATAATATTCTACTCATTATTTATTTCCTTTCTAATTGTTTTTTCATGGTATCTGACATTTCTAAAATCATTCTTCAATGTAATTTTGGCACAAAAATTTTTCGGGTACATCAAACAAATCCACAACCTGCGAAGAGATGTTAAATGGTCTCTCAAACAATTTAGAATTAACCACCCCTTACCCCACCTCAACCCCATCCCCTCCCCCCAAAAAAAACCTTACCCCACCTCAACCCTCACCCCAAAAAAAAATTATAAGGATTCAATACAAAATCTCACCAAGAAAATGAGGGAGATTTTCTGAAAAACTATGGAGACGTCGGAGGTGTTATTCCAAGAATTTTGATGATATATTAACCTATAAATTAAGCTTCTCATGAGATTGGTTAGTAGTATTTGTCTTACTGCAGGATAAGACATTATTTGGAGGATGGATTGATCAAGTGAAATTGGTATGTCAAGATGGAGAATGGAAGGAATATCAAACTCCAAAATTACAAGCTATATCAAAGTCATGTCAAGATACAAAAGCCATTAGAGCAAAGAAAATTAAGCTCCGCAATATCAAGCCAAGTCAAGATCAAGCTATGCAAAGACCTATTTGAAGCAAAAGAAGATTTGAGCTGCAAGTTTCACAATCAATAGGAATTCCGTAAGTAATCAATAAGTAAGTTTAATTATCTTCAAGTTTGGCACAAGTAGAAATTCACAGTCAACTTTCTATCTCTTTGGAATTCACTGGTAGAATCCATCCTACCAATAGTCTTTCTACTATCCTACCAGCTGAATAAATGTGTTAGCCAATTTTTCAACAATACACATATCACATATGCCTTTATCTCATTCTCAGCCTGACAAATTGAGACAACTTCTAAATTGTTATTTAAACACTTCTCTTGCTCACATCACATGGACTTGTACTTGAGTGCTCTCACTTTACACCATGTGCATTCTTTGAGCTGACTGCATGAATGAAGAATATCAAGAAGTGGGCTGGCCTTTTGACTGAGATGTGTCCACTCTCTACCTGGCATGGGACACTATATCTCTCTCTGTAGCTAAACCAACAGCCAAAATTCTGACCGTTTGTCTCCACTCCCTAACTGCTACAATACACATTAGTTTATTTAACTGTTAGAGAGAAAACCCTTCTCTCTCTTTTCTACACTTCATTTTTCTCTAGTTGCAATAATGTTCCCCTTCCTCCTTCTTCCTCTTTCTTTTCAGTCGCAGCACCCATTAATGCATAGTTTTTCTCAACAAGCAAAATCCTCATCTCTGCCTGCATTTAATGCCCAACAAGAGAAATCTCCATCTCTCTAATAGCCAAATTTGAAAGTTTGATCTATTGCTCAATAAATTCAGTTCTGCAATCAATAGAAAAGGTAAGAAAAATAAAAAGAAATACATAGAATTTTTTTAAGAAATATACCACATTCAAAACAACTTTAACTTTCAAATACTTTTTCTGAGAGAAATTATTAAGCAGAGAACTTCTTCGATTTTCCAACCAACTTCTCTATTCAAGGAGTGTCAAGCATTCAATTCTTCATTCGGCTCTCTTACACACTTCATTCAATTCTTAATAGATTGAGGAATCAAGGTTCTATTAGTTTCATTCAGATTCTCTCAATCTCTTGATATTTTTTTCTGCCAATTTATTGAAGATAGCTTCTTTTACTCTTTGATCACATAGAGCCTCTATTGTATATTTTATTAGATTTTGATTATTGTGCTAACTTGATTCTCACTATTGTTTTAGATAACAAAGCTATCTTGTATTCTTTATGTTCTTTCTTGGTGAAGAAGAGTGAAGTACAAGCTTGGAGAGAGTCTTGGCGGTTGTAAAACTTTTGGGGGGAGAAGAGAGAAGCCCAAGCTCATGGATAGTCTTAACGATGTAATCCTTACTTCAAGGAGAAGCTAATAGTGGATTTGAAATTCTAAAGAGGAGACTCAAGGTGGTGGATGTAGGGGGATTTTTCGAACCGCCCTAAAATTATTATGTTCCTCTTTCTATTGCTATTTACACTTATATTATTATTGTTGTGTTAACTATTTAAGTTTGCTTAAATTAATATTAAATTGTTGATTGATCCTGCCAGTTGATCATGCCAACACTTTTTGTGTACAAAATTGTATCCCGTCAGTAAAATTCTATACTTAGTCAAATTTTAGTACTGCTGATCCTACCAGTTAAAACTGGGATTCTACCAGTATACTACTGATCCTACCAGTGATCCTACAAGGATCCTACCAGTACTTCAAGTGTTTGAAATTGTATTTAAATATTTTTAATTACACCTTGACCTTATTCAACCCCCCTCTTGGGTCCAACAGGAGGTATACTCCAAGTTAACCGAATTTTTCAATGCTTAATGGTGGACCTCGAAATAGATTATATTTAGAAAGCGACGACTTTCTCAACTTTCGAGGAGATTACACCAAGGTGAGTGTTATTCTGTTATTATTGTTTTCAATCCGATATTTACTTTTATAAAATGTTAATAATTTAACTTGTTATTATTTCTGTTTTACTAAAAAAAAAATTTATTATAGTTGATAGTATCTTGATACCATGTATATTTTAGTAGGATTTGTCTTTCTAAACTATATGTATTATTTGAATTCGGGAAGAAAATTGTACTTTCGTTTTGCTAAAAAAATCCATACAACTTTACATTTTAACAGGAAAAATGCCTCGGGCATTCTCTTCTCTAAGCAATTTAAGTAATATAAGGAAGGTCCTTTTGAAGAAGAGATTTCCCCCCGCTCTATTCTGACAGAATTATCGTTAGTTATTTGTTATCCACTCATTGGTGAGGGATGCTTATTTCTTTCTTGGCCTACAAATGATTGATATGATTCATAAGAATATCCTGGATTTATTTCATAGAATGAAAGAGTTATCTACATAATTGGAGATTCGTTTGTGTCTTAAACCTAAGGAGCTTCTTATAGAAAAAATGAAATAATCACGAGGATTCTCTTGCATACCTTTCATCGCAAACTGTATTCGAAGTACTATGACATATGCCACGGTTTAGCTAACATGCAAAATTCTATTATCATACTGCTATAGTCAACATTATTTTTATCGAGAACTTATTTTGCTCAAATTATTCATGAGTTGACTACAACAATTTCATATCGTATCTTTTGCTCTGCAAGCATGCTAGTGTTGCGATAAGCTTAAACAATAAAGCATATACACTTTCGTGAAATACTACTTCACCACAAAGGCCTATTAACAATTATATTTGATATGTTTCACCCCAATTCTCTTCTTGGATATGCCTTTAATTGATTGAAGTAATATAAAGATACCACCACCTAAGACATCTAAATTGCGAGGCCATCTCAGAGAGCGACGAATCCTTTCCTTGAATGAGCTCGTCATACATGAAAGATGCATCCGTCATAAGGAATTGGCTCACAATCGCATAACGTATATGTTGCGCCAACTAAAGACTAGTATGGAAAGTTGTAAAAGTTAATTATGAGCTAAAATTATGAAGTATTTTTTTTACTTTTACTACATATTATATTATTATTTTTTTGTTTTCTTATTTCAAAGACAACAAAATTTTCAAGGACAACTCCACTATATCGATACTATTGAAAGATATATTTACTAGAAATAAGAATATTTTCTTCTTCTAGTTTTATTATTATCTATAAACACTAAAAGCTAATGAACATATTCCACAATTGCAATTGCAGTTATTTTCACATAGTAAACAAGTTTATCTAGATTCTATCTTAAAAGAAAATAGTGAAAATCATTATTTTGAATCCAATGCTGAATACAAGTTAAAAAAATAAATTTTTTTCCAGGGTGATAGGGGCAAGCCGCAATAACAACAAAATAGTATACTTTTTCAAAAAAAAAATCAAAAATACTAATGTAATATGTATTAAAACAAAAAGTACTTCATTGATCTAGCCTATAGTTAACTTTCTTGACTCTCATACTATCTTCAATTAGCATACACATGCTTTATGATTGAATCCTACTACTCTGTATAATAATTGCATTGTATATTTCTAAGAGTATTGTTCATTAAGGCAACACATGTTTTTTTTACAATTGTATCCTAATTCCGTACAACGACAACATCTTATATGTCTAACGATATCAATCATGAAAGGGAGTCACTTTAGAATGACCTTGCAATCTACATGTCTTTGGTAGTCATATCTCTATATTACTTGGATCAATCAAAGGTTTATTCAAATCAGGAATTGGGGGTAATTCATATTGAATATGACTGTCCATGAAAGTGTAATACTCTAGAAAAAATGACCATCGATGGACTTTTATAGTTTTAAAGTTATCACAACATTTGCATGCCGTTGCGGGCAAAAAATACAAGCATGGAGTTATTATAGTCAACATATAAATGAGATTTTAACAAAAAAAGTTATCTATGAAAATAACCTTAACTATATCTATGTGATAATAAAATTTTGCATATTAACCAAATCTTGACACATATCTTATAAAATAATAATAGAGAAATATATTTAAGAACACATTTATAGGCAAGGTTAATTCAAGAATGTCCCATTCCCCACAACTGCAAATCTGATTAACAATTTCAACGATCACAACAGAAACATCAATTTCTTTGAATACAATTCCCAATAAAGGCATGCAAAAAAGCTCTTGTGACTAGTTCATATTTTCTACAAGAAGTTCCTAAGATTTAGGACACAAAGAAGTCTCCTATTGTGTGGATAACTCTTCTGTTCAACGAAATAAATTCATAATATTTTATGAATCATATCAACCATTTGTAGGATAGGAATGAAACGAGTATTCCTCACTAATCAGTGGATAACAAATAACAATAATATAAAGAACATTAACAATAAAGATTGAACAAAATTGAAAAAGTAAAATTTAAAAAGGGGAAGAAAAATAAAAAATGGAAAATAAGGGGGAAAAAACAAGAGAAGTAAAAAGGAAAATGTTAGGGATAGAGATGGAATAATACTGCGAAAGGAAAATCAACGAAGGAATAGAAATATGAAACAATGTTAAAAATCGAAAGAAAGAAAGAAAAGATTAAAGGATGAAGAAAACAAAGAATAGTTTAAAAGTAAGAAAATAACTTTACAAAAGTAACTAAGGAAAGAGTTTGGGAGAAAAGGAAAAAATTAAGAAAAACCAAAGAAAGAAATAAAAAAGCTAAAATATGAGAAAAAAGAAACAAAAGATCAAAGAAAATAAAACATAATTGAATTGGAAAAGAGAAAGAAAGAAAAAAGTGAGAAAAAGGAAAAGGAAAAAAATGCGAATTAAAAAAAGGAAAGGAAAAAAAATGATTAGGAAGGAAAAAGAAAAAACTGAAAAGTAAAGAATAATAAAAAAAATATTGGAAGTAGAAATATTTAACAACAATAAAATGGTTATACTTAATTTGATTATGTTTATTGCTATCTCAAAATCATTGGATCTAGACTCCGAAACCAAGATGGAATTTCTAAAACCAGAAGAATGTAAAAAAAAAAAAACATTAGAGATTTACAACGGACTTTGTTACCCATAAAGAATAGAAGTCTTATTTCTTTAAACTCGTCAGCCACAAAAACAAGTATTCGTGCTTTGAAATTCTCTGGGCATAAGTTATTTATCGAAATCAAATCTTTAAAGATCCCAGAGAACAAACATGCAATTTTGAAAATTTTGCATGGTAGGTATTGAGTAATAGAAAAACCTCAATTTTTTCCATTGATCTAACTGACATATTAAGAATGGCGATAGTCTTGAACAAACAGTCTCGATATTGATGCGAGAGTACAGAGTGGGCTAATGTAGATGCATATGCCTTGATTTGGAGCTCCTAGAATTTTCGGGCCGGTACCCTTCTAACTTGGAGTATCTTTCGAAATTAAAGTAACCAACGTTAATAATTCGAGATCGTGTGACATGATATCGAAGAGTTGCCAACGAGAGATAGACTAGACGTGAGGTGCAGGAGACAATAAAGATCAACGGTGGAGATCAATGTCAGGTGTTTTCCCCCTCTTTCTTCTTATTAGGTAGCTGAGCTGGCAACTTAAATGCCACCTAGGATCCACGTCAGCCGTGTGGGCACATGCCGTGTATTTTTCTTCCCTGTGCCGGTCAGTCGGGTCCCTTGCCGGTTGGGCTCGTTCGGCCCGGTCCATTTCTCCAGCAAGGGTCTCTCTCATTCACCATCAAATAAATCCCAAAACGAGAGGGGCATCCTCATCATCATCAGAAGAGCGAAGCGAAGAGCGCCCTAGCGAGCGAGAGCAGCGAGGGAGCGAGCGAGCTAAGGTAATCGGAATCCTAATAGCGTCGGTGAGCGTAATACCCTTCTTTTTTATTGCAAACTATGGCCCCTTTCCTCTTCTTTTTTTTGTATTGTCCTCTTCTCATCTCCGCCTTTGGCCCAAAACCTAAGAGGCGAAGGAGAAAAAAAGAAAAACCCTAGAGAAAAGGTAAGAAGAGATATCTGTAAGAAAGATTCCTATGTCTGTTGTGTGTGATCACCTGCAGGGGTGGGAGTGATTTGAGATTGTGTGCTGAGTGCGAGAGAGATTAAGTGAAAGTGAAAGGGAGTGGAGAGAATTTCAGTTAGAGGGAGAGAGACGAGACTGAGAGATAAAGAAAGGAGCGATCTTTTCTGTTCTGCTGGTAGGTGAGGAGAGAGAATAAGAGATTTTTGTTCGACTTCTGGATCTGCCCTCTCTCGTTCGAGGATAATGGCGAACAAGCTCGTGGTTAGTATCTATCGAAACCCTTACCTCTCTTCTTTTTCTTCGCTTGTTGCCATTTTTATTGATGGATGAATGGATGCATGGAATTCTATAGGTTCTCGGGATCCCCTGGGATGTGGACACTGAAGGGCTCAAGCAGTACATGAGCAAGTTTGGGGAATTAGATGACTGCATCGTCATGAAGGTTTGGATTCCCTTTTCCATGTAAAATTATAACTTTTGCTTCCTCAAGTTCAGTTTTAGTAATTGACTTGATAATGTGGTCATTTTGCATTTTATAATTTCTGAGTTTGTGATTTACCTGCAATATTTTTTCAATATTATTTTTATACAATATCTCAAATTTGCTTCTTTGTAGCTATAAACCTCTTCTCACACTGATTCTTTCCATTATTTGATGAATGCAACTTTTCTTCTTGAAGCTCATATGTTTTTCTTTCCTTTTTTTGGTGTATCCTTCTTTCTAAATGCTTTATTATAGTTATATTGGCCAGGAAACCAATTATGTGTCTTCATCATTAATGGTGGACCTTACGCTTCTTTGTGGACCTTACACTGTATTTTCCCCTTGGGGATTTAGTTAGTACCTAAACAATCATTAGAGCACACTACTTAAGTTTATTTGAAGAATCGTTGGCATTTGAGTTTCTTTTAATGTGGTCGCTTCATGAAATATCACTATTAGGATGTGTAGAGTTATAGTAGAACGTCAGGTGTAGAAACAAAGTCTATTGAGTTTGTCGTAGAGGTGGCTTGGGACTGATAGTCTCTATTATTAATCTCTGTAAATGGCTTAAGGCAGTTCTGCTGGTGGCATATTGACTTGTTAGTTAAATGCAATACTATTGGCCAAGTCTTTTAACCTATTTCTTTATGTTGAAACAATAGGAAAGATCCAGTGGTCGGTCTCGGGGGTTTGGTTATGTAACATTTTCTTCAGCAGATGATGCAAAGGTAATTATGCATTTTTTTGAATGATTTTGTTCAGTTAATTAAGCATGTCATATATCTGGAACTATAATATTGTTTTGATGGTTGTATCTGGCACATAGTTTTAATGGTTTGTGTATGTTTGAAAATCTCATCAATTTAGTGTCATCATGATTCCAGTGTTTCAATTTAGGGCCTGTTTGTTTCCCCGCAAAACGTCGCAAAACCGCAAGTCGTAAAACTCTTTTCCATTTTTAGCTGTTTGTTTCGTTGCAAAACATTTCGCAAAATACAACTCTCATTTCCCACTTGCAGTTGCTATAGTTAAATTTGTGGTCATATAAATCTCACTTTTACACTCAAATTTTCCCACTTGCAACTGCTACAGTTAATTTTGTGGTCATGTAAATTCTACTTGTAATACATTCGTAGTGCCAAAGCAGTTACTTGATAATCAATATATAATTTAATATTATTAAATATTTAATATATTTAATATTTTTAATAGTGTTTAATTTCTTACCGAATTATTTTATACTGGTATTTTTTAGTTTTTTATTATTTTTAAGATTGTTTTAATATTTACTATTTTATTATTTTAATTTAATATATAATTTAATATTGTTATTTAATACTTTATTATTTATTAATATTTACACCAATTTTCTTAATATTTTATTTAAATTTAATATTTTATTAATATAACAATAATGTGTTTTAATATAAAATTATTATATATTTAATTTATTTATTTCCTAATATAAATAATTACTTTATTAATATTATAATATACTTTAATTATATTAATATTTTATTATGTTAATATTGTAATAATATCATAATAATATTTCATTATTAAATTTATAATTATATTTTACTTTGTTAATTTTATATTTTTATAATATTACGATATTATTACCATAAAATTTAATATTATAATAATCTTAAGTATTTTATAATATTATAATATTATAACTATATTTTATTAATTTTCTTAAGATTTTTTTAATATTTATGTTTTATTAGTATCCTTAAAATTTTATTCAGTTTCTTTAGATTTTCTTAAAATTTTATAATTACTTATTTAGTTAATATTGTAGTAATATTTTACTAATTTTACTAATATTTTATTAATATTATTGTTATAAATAAAATATTAAGATTATTAATTTTTATCTCAAATTTATTAATACAATTTAATTTGTAATAGTAGATTTAATTTAATAGTATTTATAATATTTAAATTACTGCTACAGTTAATTTTGTGGTCAACTTTTCCGCTTACACTTTTACATTACCAACCAAACACCGTAAAACACAATATACTTTATCATTTACACTTTCACTTTATCAACCAAACACCGTAAAACACAATATACTTTTCCATTTACACTCCACTTTATCAACCAAACACCGTAAAACACAATATATTTTCTCTGTTACAGTTCATTTTTTCATTCTCATTTTACGACTTACGACTTGCGACGTTTTGCAACGAAACAAACGGGCCCTTAGTGAATTCTGCTGCGATCAGACACTTTTTATAGCTTTGTTCTAGTGGTGTGTTAGTGTATATTTCAGTAATGAATAAACTTTGGGTGTGCATAAGTCTGGAATGCTTTATTGTATTTATGAACTATCACATTTGCTTGTTGTTTCACACTCTCCCTTCTGTCATTCAACTTATTGTATCTAGGATCATAAATCCTGGATATATTCTTGTACCTTTCCATTGAATGAGTTATTTACAATTATTTAAGTTGTTGTCAGACCAATTAAATTGAAACATTTTTTTAATACATGGACATCAATAACCATGTAATAGAAACATTTTATTCTCAATGATAAACTATATTTTCTGTTATCTATTATCAGGACTAAGGTAGTTAAGGTCTATGCTTATGTTTTCCTACACTTAGTTTTAGAAAATTCTTTAGTAATTATATGCAACCCGGTTGTTTGATGTACCACATCAGGTATTTCATCTTGCAACATTTTAAGAAATTTTTTGGTAAACATGTGCAATCATTTTAATTCTGATATGATATACCTGTCAAGTTGAATGCAGAAAATAATGGATTTTGGTATACTGTGATTAAGAATACCATGGACTTTCATGCTTAAATTATTTGGAAATATCTTGTCTTGTAATACAAGCTCATTTAAGTGACTACCTGTTTATATAGATGATCGAAATTTTAGAAATTCCTTTTTCTTAACGTGATAGAGTTTCCAACAATTCCTAGGCTTGCCTGGTTACTTTCTTGTTTAATGCCCTGGCCATGATTTTTTTATTTTTTCTTACATTTTCTTATCCAGACTGCACTTGAAAGTGAACACGTTCTTGGAAACAGAACCCTTGAAGTGAAGATTGCGACACCAAGGGTAAAACTAAAGCAATTTCACCTTTTGATTTTGTTTAAATTGAATTCCAACATATCTATCCATACTGGATATAGGGGTTGCAGCATATGAAATATATTTATTGGCATATTTATCTGCAGGAAGAAATGAAGCAACCTGCAAAAAAAGCAACTCGGATATTTGTTGCCAGAATCCCACCCTCTGTCACAGAAGAAATGTTCCGAAGGTAGGCTTATCTTATTCAATAATTGGATATTGCTTTGATATTTAGGTATATTTACTTGATATTCTAGAGTAGAGAACTTTACTTAGTAATCTTTGAAAATGTGCAGTTACTTTGAGGCTTACGGAGAGATAACCGACCTTTACATGCCAAAGGTGATATTGAAGTTTTCAATTTCTTTTAACATAAAAGCAACTCGAGTATGATTTTGTCAATTGTTAGATCCGTTTCTCCCAGTACACTATATATTCACAACATGAGTATAAGGGTTTAATTTCTTTTATCATGCAACTTTAATTTAATTTTGTTATTATTTGTTTGATCCATTTTGCCAAGTACCTTAAAATTAGCTTCTCCTTTCTCTACGTATTCTGTCCATTTGGTTCTTTCTCAATGATTTGTATAGATTTGACACGGATAATGCTGCCAATTCTTTGAAATTTAAACATATATACATACATATACATTTTTTTTGGAAGCTAAGTAATTTTTATTGATGATCTCAAATCAATGGTACATTGATACATGTATTGGCTAAGCTACTCCGAGTTTTAAACTTTGTTAACTATAGAGAGGGGAGATGACCACAACGGCACAGCCGTCACCCGCTACTATAGTACAGAAAGGGGCTATTTGGATTCAAGGAAGTGGCGGAAGTGAGTGATTTTTTTCTTTTGGAAAATGAGAATTTGTGTCTATCTTTTTCGGTGTTTGGTTGGTAGTTGGGAAGTGAAAGTGGAAAAGTATATTGTGTTTTTCAGTGTTTGGTTAGTAATATGGAAGTGGGAATGGAAAGGTTGACCACAAACCGTAAAAACATATTAAAATAAAAATTAATTATGAAAAAATTTGGACTGTAATTAGAATGCAAGTAAGATTTACATGATCACAAAATTAACTGTTTTGAGCTACAAGTTATTACAAATGAGATTTACATGACCACAAAATTAACTGTTTTGACCTACAACTTATTACAAATGAGATTTACATGACCATAAACTTAACTGGAGCACTCTAGAAGTGAGAAAATGATTGTGTAAAAGGGAAAAGAGAAGAAAAATGGGTTTTTCTATTTTCTTTTTCTGGTGTTTGGATGGACAACGAAAGTGAGAAATGACACTTCCTACGTCCTCACTTCGCCCACTTTCTTGAAGGGGAAGTTTGGATGCCCGGAAGTGGGTGGAAGTGAGGAAGTGGGAAGTAGGATTCTTTTCCTTTTGGAAAATGAGAATTTGTGTTTCTTTATCGGTGTTTGGATGGTAGTTGGGAGGTGTAATTGGAAAAATGTAATGTCTTTTCTGGTGTTTGGTTTGTAATGTGGAAGTGGAAGTGGAAAGGTTGACCACAAAGTTGACCGTAAAAATAATATTAAAATAAAAATTAATTATGAAAAAAATTTGGACTGTAATTAGGATGCAAGTAAGATTTACATGACCACAAAATTAACTGTTTTGAGGTATAACTTGTTACAAATGAAATTTCAATGACAAAATTAACCATAGAATCTTAGCGTGAGAAAATGGTTGTGTAAAAGGGAAAAAGAAAAGGAAAAGGGGTTTTTCTATTTTCCTTTTCTGGTGTTTAGATAGACAACGGAAGTAGTAAATAACACTTCCCACTTCCTCACTTCCTCACTTCCACCAGGGCGTGTTTGGATATAAGGAATCGGAGTGAAGTGAGGAAGTGGGAAGTATAATTGCTCATTTCCCTATCTATCCAAACACCGGAAAAGGAAAATAAGAAAACCCCCTTTTCCTTTTTTCATCTCTCTTTTACTCAACCATTTTCTCACTTCCAGAGTGCTACAGTTAATTTTGTGGTCATGTAAATCTCATTTATAATAAATTATAGCATAAAACAGTTAATTTTTTGGTCATGTAAATCTCACTTGCATTCTAATTACAATCTATTTTTTATTTTTCTTAATTAATTTTTATTTTAATATTATTTTGCGGTCAACTTTGTGGTCAATTTTTCCATTTCCACTTTTCATTACCATCCAAACACCGGAAACGACAAAACATTTTCCAAACCACACTTCCCAACAACTATCCAAGCACCAGAAAACTTACTACTCATTTCCCTTTTTCCTAAAGGAAATAAATCTTACTTCCTACTTCCTCACTTCACACCAATTCCTTAAATCCAAACAGACCCCCACTTGAATTCAAACAACCCCAAAGTAGAAAACCTCATATTGACCCAAAGTGCCAAAAGAGAAAACTTATAGACTAACTGTGTACACTTGTAAGTTGTAACTGTTGCAAATATAGCTGATACTCTGATACATGTACACAGTGTGATATAGAGCTCATCATTTTTGTAGGCACCAATACACATACATACATACATATCTATGTGTGTGTAGAGAGAAAGATAGACTTGTGTCATTTCGGAAGGATTCGAGGTCGTTCGACCTTCTCACTTAAATACAACCCTACAACATCTGAATGCAAGATTCATTCCGTTGAAGTTGATCTACATTATTTCAAGTAATTAAAAATCAAAATCATATATTTTGAATACTTTTTGCGCATCCATCAAGTAGGCGCAAAATAGACGGCCGAAAACAACATATTACCTAGATCTACGTATTTAGACATACAAATTCTCGATCCGACTATTTCATCATGATCTAAACACTTAAAAATCCTCACACTAATTGTTGTTAGATTTCAAATATTCTACACTGTTAAACTAACCAACTCACTATTTCGGTCGTCCATTTTGTGCCTACTTGGTGGATAGGCAAAAAGTATTCAAAATGCATGTTTTTTGGTTTTTAATTACTTGAAATAATTTAGATCAACTTCAATGGAGTAGATCTTGCATTCGGATGTCGTAAGACATTCAGATTCAACCTCGAATCCTTTCGAAATGACACAAGTCTCTCTCTCTCTCTATAGGTAAATTGCAAAAAGACTCCCTGTATTATTGACCATGTAGCACTAATATCCCTAAATTAAGTTATTAGCGGAAACACCCCCTCAATGGGTCAAGTATTTTATATTTTCAATTTTACCCTTTTCTCTTTTTCTCTTTTGCTATTTCCCCCTTTTTTCTTGAATCTCTCTTAATTTTTTACTATTTTCCTTGTATATCTCTCCCTTTCTCTTATTGAACCACTCTTTCTTAATTTCTCATTACTTTCCTTTATCCCTCCGTCACTTTTCTTCTCCCTTTCCCTCCATCTTTTCCCATCTTTTCTTCTCTCGTTGCAACTTTTAGCAAACTGCAGTAGCAGTAACCACATCAAGTTCTAGAAGTAGCAATTTGGAGAGGATTTTGGACAAGTGTTTAGGTTTGGAGAAAAAAATTAGGTTTGGAGAGAAAGCAAAGAGTTTCGGTTCGGGTTTGGATTTTGAAGAAGGGGGGCAAGAGGGTATTAGTTTTAGGTTTGGGTCTATATTTTGAAGAGGGGGGAGGGAGTTTGTTTTAGAGGAGATTGAGTTTATTTGAAGGATGAATTTTGGAAAGAGAGGTGAGGGAGTGAAGAAGGCAAGAGGAAAATGAGGAGGAGAGAGAGTAATGGGAGAGGTAAGGAGAATAAAAGATGATCTAGGTCTAATTTAAGAGATCGGTTTTGGAAAGTATGTGAGGAAGAAGTGAAAGTGGGAAGAAGATAAGGAGAAGACATGAAAGAAGGAACGGGAAAAAATTGAACACTTTTAACTTAGGCAGTGTACTTGCTAATAACCTTGTTCAAGGGGTATTGGTACTACATGGTTAATAGCACATGGGTTCTTTCTGCAATTTACCTTATATATATGAGGGGTATGACCTGCAACTTATTTTGTTATATGAGCTGCAGTACACGCGACTTATTCTCAGCCTAGTAATTTGGTTGAGTTAAATTAAGAATGTTTTTTTTTTTGCACAAAAGATCTTACTTTTATAAAGGTAGAGCTGGCCTCTCATCTCCCCCTCTTAGTCAGCACAAGACCCAACCATCTCTCCCTTTGTCTCTCTCTTCTCTCCAACATCCAACTTCTAACCCACTCTTTCTGGACTAACATAGCAGCCCACAACATCTTTAGCACCCCACTCTAGTCTGATGAAATCTCCGATGACCCCCACGCGTCCGACGACATCTCCGGTGACTAGCTACAAAGCATAAGCAGTGACAACTGTGAGTAGCTAACAGAAGTCGGATCACCTTTTTTTGAATCCAAACCCAACACGATCTCTAATTCGATTGTATCAACAATATGCAGTTCCTTCCGCAACAATACCCATTCTAATATGTTGAAGATTTTTACTGAATTTTAAATTTGTTTCGTGTAGATCTAATGATTTAAGTGAAGCTATGAAAATTCATTGTAAAATGGTTGAGATTAAACCCTGTTTTAAATATCGGCCGAGATGGCTGAGATATCGGCCGATATCTCCTTTTTTTTACTTGCTGCTGATATGATATGGGAAAATCGTTTGTCATATCATTTACAGCAAAAAAAACAGCCGATATTTGAAATATTGACCGATAAATCGTTCGATATCGGGCGATAAATCGCCCGAAATATCCCCCGATATTAAATAACTTATTTATTGCATGACTGCATGCAAATGTACATTATTTTTTACTGTTTTTGCATGCATATTACATCTTTTTATTAGGTAGATGATATCTATGACACTAAACCAACTTTTAGTTATCAATATTTCATTGTATATAGTGTTTCGATATGCTCATATCCCCGATATCTCCCCCGATATCCGATATCCGGTTTGAAGAACCCCCATCCGATATGATCCCGATATCCGGTATTTAGGGCCTGTTTGTTTCGTTGTAAAACGTCGCAAATCGTAAGTCGTAAAACTTCTTTTTCATTTTCAGTTGTTTGTTTCGCTGAAAAATAAGTTGCAAAATGCAACTCTCATTTTCCCATTTGCAATTGGTACAGTTAAATTTGTGGTCAATTAAATCTCACTTTTACATCCACATTTTCCTAATTGCAGTTGCTACAGTTAATTTTGTGGTCATGTAAATCCCACTTGTAGTTCAAAGCAGTTACTTAATAATAAATATATAATTTAATATTATTAAATATTAATATTTATAATAGTGTTCAATTTCTTATTTAATTATTTTATATTTTAATCTTTAGTTTTTTATTATTTTTAATATTGTTTTAATATTTAATATTTTACTATTTTAATTTAATTTTTATTTAATATTGTTATTTAATACTTTATTATTTTATTAATACTTATACCATTTTTTATTATTTTATTTAAAGTTAATATTTTATTAATATAACAATATTATACTTTAATATAAAATTACTATATATTTAATTATTTATTTTTTAATATAAATAATTACTTTATTAATATTATAATATACTTTATTATTATATTAATATTTATTATGTTAATATTGTAATAATAATTCATTATAATAATATTATAATAATAATTTATTATCAAATTATAATTATATTTTACTTTGTTAATTTTATATTTTTATAATATTATAATAATATTATAATGAAATTTAATATTATAATAATTTTCAAGTATTTTTTAATATTATAATATTATAGCTATATTTTATTATTTTTTAGATTTTTTAATATTTATGTTTTATTAGTATTCTTAAAATTTTATTAATGTTAGATTTTCTTAAAAATTTATATTATTTATTTAGTTAATATTTTAGTAATATTTTACTAATTATACTAATATTTTATTAATATTATTGTTATAAATAAAATATTAAGATTATTAATATTTTATCTCAAATTTATTAATACAATTTAATTTGCACTAGTATTAATTTAATAGTATTTATAATATTTATATCGCTGCTACAGTTAATTTTGTGATCTTTTTCACTTACACTTTTACATTACCAACCAAACACCGTAAAACACAATATACTTTTCTTCTACACTTTCACTTTACCAACCAAACACCGTATAACACATTATATTTTTCCATTTAAACTTTCACTATCAACCAAACATCGTAAAACACAATATATTTTTCCTGCTACAGTTCACATTTTCATTCTCATTTTACGACTTACGACTTGCGATGTTTTGCGGCGAAACAAACAGGCCCTTAGAATCTCATAATTTGAATATGTAAGAAATAAAATTTGTGTTGTAATTTTTGAAGCGTATAAGGGAGCTTATCGGATACCAGTGATTTTCTTTCATATTTGTGTGCTGAAAGATTAGCCATTGATTTGATTTGCGTTGGGTCTCTGTGCGCGAAAAAAGAGAGCAGGGGAAGAGAGGCGTGGAAGAACAAGATCTCGGAGGAGAGGAGCAAGAAATCGGGGAGAGAGATCTGGAAGAGAGAGAAGGCACCGGGGAAGAGAGAGGTCAGTGTTGTGATTTTTTTTAAAGAGTAGTGATCGGTTGGGTTTGATAACTGTTGTTGAGAGAGAAAAGGAGAAGAGAGATTGGGAGAAGAGTGAGAAAGAGAGATGAGGTTTATTTTGACAATTGCTGTTATTGCGACTTAGCTTTTTGTAAAGCAGGGGTTTTTTTTGAAAATTTACCAACAGAAAGCTGTGAGTGGCATGCAAAGCAGCCACATGTATTGCATCTCATATAACAAAATGAGCTGTAGCTCATATCCCTTATTCTTATATATATATATATATACAGAAATATGTATATCAGTCGACAGCTGAGAGTCTCTCAGCCTGCGGTGACGTGGCACAATATTTGCCACACCACTAAGTTGCGGCCCGCTTATTGGAATAAGTTAAATTACTAAATGCTCCTCGGTATAAGGTACTTGTCCCGTATTGTTTATTATTATTTTCTCCCTATTTCTTTTACTGCTCTTTGTCAGAGTTAGGGTTTCATTTTCCTGCCATAAAGTTGTTTATGAAAATAGCGATTTCCGGATCATGTTTTTCTCCTTTTTATTTAATGTCAACGTTGGAGCAGTCCACTTCCCCTACCAATTCTGGTCGCAGTCGTAAGCGATCTCTATCTCCCGATTTAAATATGGACCATATATCATCTGGTTCAACTTTCTCTCAGAATATTGAAAGTATTGAAGGGTTGAGATCTTTGCATGCTGATCAAGAGGTTTTTATTTTATCAATTTTCCCCCTCAATTTCTTAAATGTAGAAGATTTTTGTGTAGCGTATATGAAACTACGACCTAGATTTCATTTTACAGAATAATATAATCACTTGTTCTAAAGTCTTTTTTTCAGAAAGAATTTCACAGTTTTGTTAAATGTGATCTCAGTTGCACCTATTTAATTTAATACACTAAAATTTATGAACTGCGGTCGCTAATTTAATACACTAAATTTTACTAACTGCGATCACGATCGCAGTTTGTATTAAAAATATTTTCCGGCTGTAAAAGCTATTTTTATAACTGCGACCTTAGTCGCAGTCCTTTTTTATAATTCTTACATGTGTCCATGTCAATTATATCTATTTTATACACTAAATTTAAAGAACTGCGACTTAAGGTCGCAGTATATACTAATGAGAGTTGCACAGTTATTATTCACGTTTTTAAAAAATCTGGACATACGGAAAACTACGACTACGATCGCAGTCTTTTATTTAGAAGTTATAGATTTCTTACATCTGCGACCTTGGTCGCAGTTTTAGTGATTACAGTTCAGACGTGATGGACCCGGAGCAAATTATTTGGTTGGTGATTTTTCAGAATCAAAAGACACTTGAGAAAAGGTCAGTTATGAGAAGTCTGATGAACTTGATGTGTCGTGTAGTTGCTCATTATTTGAAACAGAGGGGAAACAGAGGGTATCCTTTGTAGACATATTCTGTGCATTTTGTGGCGCAATCTCGTTACACATATACCAGAATCCTATATACTTCAGAGATGGAGGTTGGATGCTCGTTACAAAAATGTTGCAATTGATAATGGCATTAGGCCTTTTCCCAGTCAAGGCACTCGAGGACGGCTAAATTGTGGACACTTCGTTCCAAATTTAATGCTATTCTTGAAATGATTGCCGATTCTCATCTCCATCTTTCAAAGCTGGATGTTGTTTTGGAAAGATTTGTTGAAGAAACTAGTAATGAATACAAAGCCAGGTCAGTAAATTATCAATCATCACAGTCTAAAACTAATATTAGTTCCGGTGGATCCGTCGTTTTGCGAGATGGTGAAGAATTGACTATACGCGATCCAATTGGTCCTGTACCAACCAAGGGGAGGACTAGAGGTGCATCCAGGCTTAAGTCTGGTTTTGAAGATTCTCTATTACAGAAGGAAGTGAAGCATCGAAAGTGTGAAAACTGTCAACAGCTGGGCCATTACAGGACTGGTTGTCAATTATTGGTATTAAATTAAACCTGTTATATAATTCTTTTTAAAGTTTGATGTTTCAAATTCTTACTCTTCCTTTTTAATTGCAGAGGAAGTAGTTTCATGTTGCGTCTACCTAGAACGAATAATGATTTCATTTTCATAGCTTCAGTCATCAACTGCGACCATGGTCGCACTGCGAAGAGATGTAATTCGTATACTGCGACCTGGGTCGTAGTATAAACACCTTTTTTGTTCCTTTCCAAGTGCTTCCCATCTACTGTACTTTTGTAAGCACTTGTACTTTAAAATTTCACTGTGACAATGTTGGCCTATATATTTTTCCTTTTAGTTCATTGAACATAGACAACGACTTTGGTCGCAAATATAAGAAGTGTATGGAGATAACTACGACCGGAGTCGCAGTGTATCATTGCATATATAAAATTTTCTTTTGCTTTCTAAGTGTCCCCCGTCTCTTGGTGTTATAATAACATTTGAATATAGTTGAAATGACTGCGTTGAAAATCCATTGCGACAATTTTGCCATATGTTGTATTTTAGTTCACTGAACATAGACTGCGATCAGGGTCGCAGTTCATATTTGCCTATTTGAGAACGACTTTGTCGAAGTCTGCAGCAGTTTCATAACTGCGACCAGAGTCTCAGTTTAAATTTCACACGAATCTTGGATTGATTAATTCTCAAGTTTGAATGAAATATAATATTAAGTTATTTAATTATGTTACCTTTTCAATTATACACTATGACCTTTGGTCGCAGTTTAGATTCTGACATTAAATTAGACATATATTTATCTACGGTGGCTGATATTATTTATTTTTTTTACTGCGACAATAGTCGCAGTGTACCCCATTTTATTTAATTTTAACATTTTTCTGGCTTAGAAATTGATTCACATTGCTGACATGTAAGTTCGACATAGCCCATTAAAATTTGGCACCGTAGTGAAAATGTGAGTGAAAAGGTTACACCAGTTAAACCAAAATTAAGTTAAAAATATTTATAATTAACACAATTAACATTACAAAACAGGCTTAAATATTTAAAAAAACAAAGTACATATTTAAAATTACTAATCTACTACTCGTCCTCGTCATCACCATCATAATCAGATTCGTCATCTATATTATGACTGTGTTCGTCTTCCGTATCAAATTCCTCTTCTTCCTCTTTACCGCCACTCTCCTCTTCGCTTTCTTCCTCTTCATAGCAGTATTCAGTTCATCAATGAACTCCCAGAAGGGGTCGTCTGTATCAAGCTCATCCTCTGACCCGTAGCGAGGGAACGAATCGGAACTATACATCCAGTCATCATTAGATGATTGGCTTCTTTCTGGTGAAGATTGTGGAGAAGACATTTTTGAATCTGTTTTCGAATATTGAAAGAGACGAATTTTAGAGAACCAATTTAGTCTGTTTGGTATCCTCGAATGGACACCCTTTATATATTAATAATCTAGGAATTTCAAAAGGTTTATGCTCTCAAACAACATGAACATGGCACAACTTTATTCTCTGCCTTTTTTCAAAAAGTGTATACTTTTCAGGTGACTGTTCAGTTTTCGAAAACAGGTAAAAAGTTAATATATTTTTACATGCAGTTACTTTGTACCTTGAATACGTCAAGGCTATTATTATTTTAATTTCTTATGGTAGAAAAAGACAGGGAGGATTATGTTTGCGTTTCGTTAAATAATTATGTTAATAAAATTAAAGCATATATCGTTATGTGTATAAAAACTTTGGAGTTCCGAATAGAGCAATGCGACCATGGTCGCAGTGCGATTTGATATATGATTCAATAATTGCGACCGCGATCGCTGTCTCGATTACATTAATAGAATGCTAATAAATAGATACATTTTTTACAGACGAAACTTTTCATGCGACCGTTATTACTAAACCATTCGACAAAAAATGTGAAATAAAAACTTATAAACTGAGATCTTATACAAATCTTATAGTTGTATCGCAGATGAATGAAACATTTACTAGAATAGCTATCAAGGAACTGCGACCTAGGTCGCAGTCATAAGCATTAAATCAGACAAGTAAATCCATACTGCGACCTTGGTCGCAACATATATCAATGAAATAAATATAACTGCGACCATGGTCGCAGTTTATTTAACGCCAAGTTATCAAGGAAATGCGATCATGGTCGCACACCATTGTACTCCACATCAGTTGAATTGCGACCGTGGTCGCACTTAATTTTAATGTATAAAATTATAATCAACAGTATATGATCGCTAACATTTAAAAACTTACGATATCTGCGTTAAGATCATTTAGATCAATTTCAGCCAGAGCTCTGCTAATATTTTGGAGGTCCCATCTTACTGCCCGTGGGATTTTGTCCTCCAAACCAGACCTCGGCTCAAAGATAGCAGCCCTTTCACAGAGCCACTACTGTAAAAATGTATAATTACATTAGTTTACATAAACATTGACAATATATAAGGAGATTTCAACAATGTTTGCCAAATATGATATTCATACTTACAATAATTTGCACAGAGCATCCTTGCAGCTCATATGTGGTGTGCCTGAAGATGTCCATTGACTCAATTAGGAATTGCCAAACAACTTTAGTCCAGCATATTGTCTTCATCAGCTGCATATTGGCAATCTGGTCCACAATATACCACGGCACCGTGCATTTACTGCCAGAAAAGAATAGAGTGGCCGACATATATAGGATGATTATTGTCGTAAAGTCTTGAGCTGCAAGCCTTTGTCTATCTCTTATAATTTCATTTAAAGTCACTTGCTGCTCAAGCTGTTTATCCTTGGTCACATCTAATTTAGTCCTCGTTTTCTTAACCAGAAGATCATCCAAAGCTTCTTCAATGGATACTTTCGTGATCTTCTTTATATTAGGGAAATAATGTTTTATAACCCCTCTGTCCTTCATTGTACACGTCTTATTCATAATAAAATCTGCCCCATTGATAGGTAGACCAAAAGTTAGGGCAACATCCTCCACTGTTATCTCAATTTCTTTGCCCCCAATTCTAAAGGTCCTTGTATCCCTATCATATTGGTCTACAATTTTTAGCACACTGATGTTTGATTTCAGACATTTTTCAGTTTCAAACTCCTCATTGTAGAAGGCCATGAAGATTGGTCAAAAGGGGTCTCCTTCATCGCATCTACGAAATCGGCCTGAATGTGCTTTTTGAATTTTCTAATGAATTCACACATTAGGCTCGATCTCATAGGACGAATCTTCACTTATTGTTTACCTATAGATGCAGCAACATTAAAACATTAGTATAAAAGACCATGGTCGCAGGACGCTTATTTAAAGAAATAATAGAAAATAAGACCGCGACCTTGCTCGCAACAGACTTTAATAACTTATAATACTCTATGACCAAGCATTGCGACCAAGGTCGCACTACAGTTAATCCAATTTAGTAGAATGAACGGCAACACTGCGACATCAGTCGCAGAGTTTTAGTAAAAAAACCTTAAAAAAACGAAAGTGAATAATTTTTGAAACAAATAATTTTTAAATGTCTGCGACCAAGGTCGCATAGACCTAAAACGCTAATTCCGACAACTGCGACCCAAGTCGACATAAAAGGGAATGTAAAAAAAAAATTTGACCTTGGTCGCTGTGTTAGAAAATTTAAAAATTTACAAAGCGATTCATGATCGCAAGTTTGGGAATCTTTTTCTCTTTTATTTGCGACCATGGTTGAAAGTTTAAAAAAAAATTATTTAACTATTTTTTTAAAAACCAAAAAACTAGAAAATAAAAAAATCAAAAAAAATTTAGTAGGAATACAATTAATCAGACACTTTTAATTTAAGTTAATTTAAAATAGGAATATTTCCAAAAAAACTAAAAATGGAATCAAATCTGAAAAAAATATAACTACTAAAATTTACAAACCCTAAAAAAAAATTTCTGGGTTTCCCCATTACCTTTTTCTGCGGATGATTTCTTTGGAGCCATCTTTAGCAGATATTTCAAAATTAAGAAATATTGGGAAACAATGGCACTAATGTTTTCGGATTGATCAATCGAAAATTTAGATCTGTAAACTTTTTTGAAAGGAAAGGTTTTACATACAGTAAAAAGTTGTGAGGGAAGGTATTTTCGTCAAAGCGATTGTTGAAGTGACTGATACTAACTCGGGCAAGATTTTTTTGGTTTTTGTCCGCCAAAATTAATGTCAAGTTCGTGGCTATTATGTTGCCATGTCCCGCCGGCTGGGAAACTCTCTCAGCTGTCGGCTGAGGTACAGTAACCCCATATATATATAGGAGGCTTTAATATTCCTAGGGCATTACTAAGCTAATTATGCCCATCTATAAAAGTGTGTAATATAAAAATATATTGGATGGTCCACTCTGTTCATCTTGATCTACATATTTTAAAGATTTGTAAAGATAATCACGCGTTTTGAAGTTCAATTGCTCATGCATCAAGTTATGCACATTGATGTGAAACGGTGGGTGTGTGTCATGTAGGAAATCAGTGATATACTCAAACTTGCTACGTTTCACCAAATAAAATGATCTTCGGCAGGAAAGTAACTCAAAACTAACAATGTCAAGCACATGGATTTTACAAAGTATTGCATGCTAGTTTTGAACATTTCTAATCTCAGTAAGATCTAATTACAATAGTTATATCATGCATGACAAGTTCTAATCTCAATATCAATGATTATCGATCAAACGAATTGCAGAGTCACTCATCTCACCATATAGTGGATAAAATGAGATAAAGATAATACTCTAGAGATGAATTAACTGATGTATAATTCAACTAATAAATAGATTGCTTTGAAATAAACTTACAGACAAAGAACTCGCCATCATACTCTAAGGGAAAACTGAGAAGCACGTTTTAGGTACCCGTAGCCGCTGCTGTAGCTGGAATTTTGTTGCTGCTGCTTCTGCGTTGCTCTGCTGGTGGCTACTGCTGCTGCTGGTGGCTACTGCTGCTGTTGCGTGCTGCTGCTGCTGCTGTTGCTGCTGGCCTGCTGCTGCTGCTGATGCAGGCTGCTTCTGCAGCAGGCTGCTGCTGATGTTGCAGCTTGCTGTTGACTGCTACTGTTGTGGCTGCTGACTGCTGCTGCTGTATTTGCTGAGATGCTGAGGGAGAAAACAGAGAGAGGGAGGAAGAGAGGAGATGCAGACAAGATGTATACTTTTCATTAAAACATTCATCACCACTGTTTCACAATGGATTAAAGAGAGGGGAAGAACTCAATGAAAGACAGGTAGAAGTTCCATTTGTTTCATCCAGGAAGAGAAGAGAGGAGACAAAGAGGGGCAGACACAGAGAGAAAGCCAGAGAGTTCATTTTCCTTCATTGCATTATCCATCATCTCCAAATACAACAAGATAGCCTATATATAGGCACACACCAATAACTACCCACTATTCATGATGGTTATAACTACCACCACTACTTAGTACATGGACACAAATACTAACTACTCAATACAAACACAAATACCTTGAAAATAAAGCTGAAAATATAATAGAATTTAGAGCTAAGATGTCCCCATCAATTCTCCCCAGATGGGAGAGAACTCGACCCCGTCGAGTTAACTGCATAACTGCTCTATTGCTGCTGTAAGTTTATTTCTGGCTTCTCAAATTACTAGTCAAGCTGCATCATAAATTCATCATCTAAAATGTTATCAATTTTCTCTGTTGTATAGGATGAATATATGAAAGTGGGAAAGTGAAGGACTCTCAAAAATTGGCTCAGGATAAGGCTCATCAACCAGTGGGTTGTTTATGGATAATCAAGACGTTGTAAACCACTTAGTCTTCAATATTGAAAATAGAACTGCTGCCAAATCTATAACATAAGTATTGTAATTTAAGTTCTTTTAAGATTTTGAAAAGTCCAGCACTACTGGCATGCAAATCTTTAACAGTTTTCCTGAGGAAACTATTTCGGACGAATCCGAATCATCATAAAATTGTCAACACTAAAAGTTTTAAATTCTTTTCCTGATGTCAGATCATAACTTATAGTTAGTGTTGCTTGTTCAAATATATCACTGATTTCTCATGCGTAAAGCTTGCATGTGTGGCAAAATATGACGCAGTCTCAGATGTTTAGGCGTAAAATGCAGACTCAGAAACTCTATAATGAAGTGCAGTAGAGAACTTAACTTAGTGCCTGTCATTGCTAAAGAGTCTTCCAAAAGATAGTTCGGGAACTTTGACTCTCTATTGGATATTAAAGTTTTAGGCACTTGGTTTAGTGGTCATCAATATACACGACCTCGATCAAAAGGGATTATCAGGCGAATCATCCTAACTGTGTGTGACAATTTACCTGTTATTTTAATGACGTCAAGTGAGATCCTAATAGGTAAAGTCTGAAGGAAAGCACACTTAGGTTTAACCGTAATGGCAGAAAAGTTTATGATATGTAGAACATTAGTTTCTTCCATAATGATACCCTTCAAATATTTGGATATAGATTGACCATAGATGGTAAAATCCTTGATCTGTCCTACATCCTTTGTCACTATATAATTCCAAAACTTGTCCTTATAGACATGGGCGTTTATTGGGATAAGGAATTGTGGTTTACCCTCTAGTGAAACTCATCAACCTGCCTTTCCAATTTAGATTTCTCGGCAGGATTCAACCTAGGGCGTGGTAAGTCGGAAAGGCTAGCCCCTAGTATTAAGTCAATGGCGTGTTTGATATCATGTGTCGGTGGTAGCTTGCACAGGAGGTCTTCAGACAAGACATCATTAAGCTCCGTAGTCACAAGGGTGACTTCGAGGAGCGACGAAGTACTCTTTTCAGGAAAGATATTACTAACTCCATAGTCACTGAGGTGACTTCGAGAGGGATCAGAGTACTGTCTTTAGGAAAGACATGAATAAACTCTGTGGTCACTGGGATCACCTCGAGTGGACTCGAAGTACTGGATTCTTCAATATTACCACCCATGTTCTCTTTGTCAGAGTTAGAATCTTCTAGTTCTTCTGCCTGGTAAGTGAACTCTTCAGAGTCAGACTCCTTGTTTGTTACATACAGTTTATCAATGACAACTCTGGCTGGGCTTGGTGTCGGCAGTAGAGGAGGAAGGTGCTGACCACCAGAGAAGACAACGACACTAGGGGTTGGCAGTAAAGGAGGAAGGGGCTCTGGATTTGTTACAGGTGGTTTCTTAATTTTAGTTACTTTGATTGTAGTTGGACAGTTGACTGCAACATGCCCGTAACCCTGACATTTGTTACCCTAGATTGCAGGATGATAAGAGGTGGACTTGAATACCTGATCCAACCTAGTTATGCAACTCAAAATTTCATCCAGCCTTTGGAAGATTTTGGAGTTGGTGTCCATATTAGCAGTTTGGAATTCACTAGCCATTTTTTTACCTAATGCATGGTGTTCCTGCCTAAACCGTGCTCTGATACCAAGTTGATGTGAAACGGTGGGTGTGTGTCATGTAGGAAATCAGTGATATACTCAAACTTGCTACGTTTCACCAAATAAAATGATTTTCGGCAGGAAAGTAACTCAAAACTAACAATGTCAAACACAGATTTTACAAAGTATTGCATGCTAGCTTTGAACATTTCTAATCTCAGTAACATCTAATTACAATAGTTATATCATGCACGACAAGTTCTAATATCAATATCAATGATAAGCGATCAAACGAATTGCAGAGTCACTCATCTCATCATATAGTGGACAACATGAGATAAAGATAATACTCTAGAGATGAATTAACTGATGTATAGTTCAACTAATAAATAGATTGCTTTGAAATAAATTTACAGACAAAGAACTCACCGTCATACTCCAAGGGAAAACTGAGAAGCACGTTTTAGGTACCCGTAGCCGCTGCTGTCGCTGGAATTTTGTTGCTGCTGCTTCTGCGCTGCTCTGCTGCTGGTCTGCTGCTGGTGGTGGTGGCTGCTGCTGCTGCGTGCTACTGCTGCTACTGTTGTTGGCCTGCAGCTTGCTGCTGCTGATGTTGTAGCTTGTTGCTGATTGCTGCGGCTGCTGACTGCTGCTGCTGTATTTGCTGAGATGCTGAGGGAGAAAACAGAGAGAGGGAGGAAGAGAGGAGATGCAGACAAGATGTATACTTTTCATTGAAACATTCATCACCACTGTTTCACAAAGGATTAGAGAGGGGAATAAGAACTCAATGAAAGACAGGTAGAAGTTCCATTTGTTTCATCTAGGAAGAGAAGAGAGGAGACAAAGGAGGGGCAGGCATAGAAAGAAAGCCAGAGAGTTCATTTTCCTTCATTGCATTATCCATCATCTCCAAATACAACAAGATAGCCTATATATAGGGACACACCAATAACTACCCACTATTCATGATGGTTATAACTACCACCACTACTTAGTACATGGACACAAATACTAACTACTCAATACAAACACAAATACCATGAAAATAAAGCTGAAAATATAATAGAATATAGAGCTAAGATGTCCCCATCACTCATGCATCAAGTTGTTGTAAAATGAATACAATTTACAATCCAACTATTTGATCATGATTTATACACTTAAAAATTCTTACTAATTTTTGTTAGATCCCAAATATTTTCGACCGAACTAAGCAACTCGCTACTTAGGGTGTTCATTTTGTACCGATGGATACATAAGCAACAAAACATGGTAACAATTGATTTTTGGCTTAACCGAATGAATCTTCAACTTGATTTTCCTAACATTGAATTTTGATGCGTGCGTGCGTATGTGTGTGTATTATAGACATGCATGCAAAATACATTTAGGAGATAATAGTAAAACATTTGTAGTATATACAAATCAAACTTAACTTATGAATAAATAACAGGAAAAACTTGCATATATGTTTGATATGCTGGTCTATATGGGAAAACATATTAAAGGGGTACACAGGCAAAAAATCCAGAATACTCTTGCATGTTCACAAGAGACTATACCCAATACTAGACCAGATGCTGAGATTTGAGGCCATATGTAATTTTAACCATGTGTTCTTGCTGGATAGAGGGGGAGCATTCAGGGAGAAACTCGTATGCTAGATTTAGTCAAAGGCAAGGAAGTGGAAGCCTGGACTACGAGTTTTATCCGAGGTAAAACTTTATACAAAGATAGATGTAAGAAAAAAAGTTAGAGTGACCCTCTTACCACCTGCCTTTTGAATAGGGCTATGGATATGCACGCGCTTATGCACAGTTCAAAACTTTGTAATTGCGCCTTCTTTAAGGCATGAAACCAGAATTTCTAATGTTACTTGTGTTGGTCCCGAGATGATGCCAATTGTTGAACTTTCTCTGTTGGCACTTATGGATCTAAAATACGAAGTCAACACAAATACTAAACAAAGAAGGATTAAAGTTAAACAAATAAATAAACTTGCAATAAAGGAAAAGTAAATCTCAGAAAGTTAGACAAACGCAAACACGAGAGATTTATCCTGGTTCGGTCCTCGTGACCTACATCCAGTCCCCAAGCCACCCGCTTGAGATTTTCCTTTATCTTTGATTTTGTACACCCAAAATCACAACCATGCACACCACTTGACAAATCCCCTTTGCCAAATGTGTACACCTTCTCTTACAACCAAGAGAACACACCACCTTGTACAACTCCTTCTTCTACACCAAGAAGACTCTTGTACAATGATATCTTTGAGGATTACAACCCTTCCTATAAGCCTTGGTACAATATGTGAACGTGGACAAGGTCTAGTATAGGAGAAACTTCAGAGAACTTCACTATAGAGTTGGAATTTGGTGAAGAACTGAAGTGGGAACAGTTTTCAGGATTTGGCAGAATTTTTAATTAGAAAACTGAAGATTAGGATTGGTATTTTGCCTTAGATTAACAACCCTATTTATAGCTGCACTCTAGGGTTAGTTAGGGTAGTTATTAGGTGCAATTTGAATGTTCAAACGTTGAAGAACATTGCAGAAAATACCAGAATACAGAAACTGTCCAACAGTCAGAAACTGCCTATAGTCGACTTGCCTTTTGAGTTAGTCGACTATACTAGGCAAATTTCCAAAGGGTAGTCGACTAGTAATGGGTATTAGTCGACTAGGTCAAGATAAGCTCAAGTGACAGGTTTCTGGATAACTGAACCAAGTCGACTGCAACTTCTTTATAAGTCGACTAGGCCAGTGATTAGTCGACTAGGGGAATAGGGTTAGTCGACTACAATTGTCTATTAGTCAACTATGTCTTCTGTCAAGTCGACTAATGGACAAACAGAGAGTTGGGTATAAAGTGAGACACAAGATTAGTCGACTATAGCTTTGGTCAAGTCGACTATACAAGTTATTAGTCGACTAACTTAGGCTATAAGTCGACTATATAACCAAGATATGTGTGTGTGCATCAAGGCTTTTGACATGCTATTTTACAATTATAAAACACATCATATCAACTCTCTTTGGGAAGTCTTGATCATGCAGAACTCTTGATTCGTCGTGTGTTAGAGCTCCAATTGAAATGCTTCACAAATGTCTTCATCAAAACATGTTCCAACATTCTCCCCCTTTTTGATGATGACACGTTGTGTGCACATATGCTCCCCCTGCAGAAAATAAGTTATATTTTCCCCCCTGCAGAAATTGGGTTATAACAAATATAGAAATACTTTGTTCTCCCCCTACAACAAATATATCATAGAATGTATATATATATGTTCATCAACTTTTTTATATGGTACCTGCAAGATAAACGGTAGATGGTACCAAACATAAAAGAACATATTAACATATAATACCTTTAGGAGTCCAAATCCATTTAGAATTTGGTTTCCACCTGTTAATGTACACATAATTGCATGAATCACATATATCATGAATGTATGATGCAATATAGGTATTTTTATCAATTAGGCTTAAATTCTTAGGAATCCATATAAACTTATTCTTCATTCTTTTTGAAACATTATTAGATTTTCTTTTCATAAAAGAATTATATGGATTACTAACATATGAAGATTTTTCAGTATATCCAATACCATAATTATTATGTGACAACTTTTGAAAAGATAACAAGTCATTCAATTTTTCTTTTCCTTGATTGAACTTAGTCACATTTTTCAAAATATCTTCATATTTCCTTTTGAAAACTAACATGTCTTTATTCAATATAGAAATCCTTTCATTCAAAGACATAGTTTCCTTTTTAAGAAAAACATTTTCTTTTATAAACTTCTCATTATCATTTTTCAAAGATGATATTACTTTTTTAAACTCATTTTTTTGAGAGTTTATAGAAGAAACTTGTAAAGCATAACATGAATTTTCACTTAAAAGTTTTTCATTTTCTTTTGATAAAACTTTATTTTTCAGTTTTTCATTTTTCAGATCATTAAATAATTCATGAAATGCATCAGAAAGTTCAGTAAACGATACCTCATCATCTTCTAGGGCCATGTAACAAAGGTTGACACGTTCAGTGGTTTCTTCTTCGTCAGAGGACGAGGAATCACTGTTTTCCCATGAGGCTTCATAGTCTTTCACCTTTCTGAACTTTTTGCTCTTGTATTTGCCTTTATTTCTGAGCAAAGGGCAATCCTTCTTCAAATGACCTGTTTTGTTACAATTAAAGCATTTAAATTTACCTTACTTAAGAAATCTCCTGAATTTCTTTGAAAGCATTGCCATCTCCTCTTCATTGTCATCGGAATCGTCCGTGTCGGAGGATGCATGGAAGGCAATTTCTTTCTTCTTTGAGTGGTGTTGTCGTTCCTCCTTCTTTCTTTCTTCCAATTGCACTTCATATGCCATTAGGTTACCAATTAGGTTTTCTAACGACAAAGTTGAGAGACCATTCGCCTCTTCAATTGCGGTTGTCTTCTTCTCCCATTCTGGTGTGAGTGCACGGAGGATCTTGCGAACTTTTTCGACTTGGGTGTAGTCCTTTCCAAGGGATGCTAAGGAATTGGTATTGTCGGTGAATCTTGTAACCATTTCTGATATGGTTTCATTCTTCTCCATTTTGAATAATTCAAACCTGTGGACAAGAACAGATATTTTAGACTCTAACTTTATTTGTGCCTTCGTGTGTTACCTGAAGAGTATGCTATATTTGATGTGCAGAAGTGGCTGTTGACACACGGTTGAACTCTTCTTTGGTTAAGGCACAGAATAGAGCATTCATCGCTTTGGCGTCTAGGTTCGCATTCTTCTTTTGATCATCACTCCAAGCATTGTAGTTGGTTGTTGGCTTGGTGTACGATGCTTCTACGATGTTCCAAAGTTCGTAGTTGAGCGATTGCAAGTAGATTTTCATTCTACACTTCCAATAGTTGTAGTTGGATCCGTCAAATAGCGGTGGACGTTGTGTAGAATGTCCTTCTTTGAATTGTGACGAAGGGAACTCCGTTGCCATCCTTGCTTGTTGTTGACTAGGTATGCAGGGCTTGTATGCCGGTTCGGGGTTCAGGCTCTGATACCAATTGTTGGTCCCGAGATGATGCCAATTGTTGAACTTTCTCAGTTGGCACTTATGGATCTAAAATACGAAGTCAACACAAATACTAAACAAAGAAGGATTAAAGTTAAACAAATAAATAAACTTGCAATAAAGGAAAAGTAAATCTCAGAAAGTTAGACAAACGCAAACACGAGAGATTTATCCTGGTTCGGTCCTCGTGACCTACATCCAGTCCCCAAGCCACCCGCTTGAGATTTTCCTTTATCCTTGATTTTGTACACCCAAAATCACAACCATGCACACTACTTGACAAATCCCCTTTGCCAAATGTGTACACCTTCTCTTACAACCAAGAGAACACACCACCTTGTACAACTCCTTCTGCTACACCAAGAAGACTCTTGTACAATGATATCTTTGAGGATTACAACACTTCCTATAAGCCTTGGTACAATATGTGAACGTGGACAAGGTCTAGTATAGGAGAAACTTCAGAGAACTTCACTATAGAGTTGGAATTTGGTGAAGAACTGAAGTGGGAACAGTTTTCAGGATTTGACAGAATTTTTGATTAAAAAACTGAAGATTAGGATTGGGATTTTGCCTTAGATTAACAACCCTATTTATAGCTGCACTCTAGGGTTAGTTAGGGTAGTTATTAGGTGCAATTTGAATGTTCAAACGTTGAAGAACGTTGCAGAAAATACCAGAATACAGAAACTGTCCAACAGTCAGAAACTACCTATAGTCGACTTGCCTTTTGAGTTAGTCGACTATACTAGGCAAATTTCCAAAGGGTAGTCGACTAGTAATGGGTATTAGTCGACTAGGTCAAGATAAGCTCAAGTGACAGGTTTCTGGATAACTGAACCAAGTCGACTGCAACTTCTTTATAAGTCGACTAGGCCAGTGATTAGTCGACTAGGGGAATAGGGTTAGTCGACTACAATTGTCTATTAGTCGACTATGTCTTCTGTCAAGTCGACTAATGGACAAACAGAGAGTTGGGTATAAAGTGAGACACAGGATTAGTCGACTATAGCTTTGGTCAAGTCGACTATACAAGTTATTAGTCGACTAACTTAGGCTATAAGTCGACTATATAACCAAGATATTTGTGTGTGCATCAAGGCTTTTGACATGCTATTTTACAATTATAAAACACATCATATCAACTCTCTTTGGGAAGTCTTGATCATGCAGAACTCTTGGTTCGTCGTGTGTTAGAGCTCCAATTGAAATGCTTCACAAATGTCTTCATCAAAACATGTTCTAACAACTTGAACCTTTATTCTGCATTCCAACGAAAAAGAAATGGAAGGACTTGATAAACATGCTGCTTGCATGTGTAGCATCCTTTACTATGTCTATGAATTTGTAGACTTGAAACTATTCATGCCATACTGGTTCACTTCTAAGATTAACTGTGCTTACCATTTGATGCTGTGATGCAGGACCAAGGTTCGAAAGGACATCGTGGAATTGGCTTTATCACTTTTGAAAGTGCAGGTATAAGCATGTTTTATTTCCTGCTTGTTTCAGCAGTTCTTGTTGGCTTTTTTCAGTTTCAGTCATTTTGTTAGTATTGCAGCAATATAATCAGTTGGATGGTCCCTGTCGTCAATGATTTTGTGTTTGCTACGTTGTTTCTTTGCCTGGAAGAAAATGACCTGTTATTTCAGCTTTTTCTAACTAAAGCCTCTTGTGGCTCTTGGTTTTAAATTCGTCAAATTTCATTTTAGGCCTAACTTACCTCTGAAACAAGCAGGTATGGATTAAGTTGTTAGAGAGGGTTTAATGAAGCTTTTTTGTAGGTTTTAATATTACAACACATTTGGATGAGGTGGAAACTAACATAAGCTGGATCAAGAGACAATCTATTACTAATTGTATGATATTGACATTTGGATGCCATCGAAGATAAAGCAATTTGATCTCAACTTTTATAAACAGACAGATTGTTATCATCAATGGCCGCTGATCACATCTGATAAATTTGACATGAAATAATCATTAACCTATTAAATGTGGCATGAAATAGTTATTCTTCAATCATATTCTAAAGTTTTTCTTTGATTAACTCGCAGCCTATGCTGCACATGGACACATCAACGCATTTGTGCTACAACACGACACATGACACATGAAAATTGTGAAAAAAATACACGCAAAACAACAATGACATAGCTAGAAATGTCGTGTCTGACACAATGGTCGACATGACTCAGACTTCACAAGAGAAGTATCCGTGCTTTCTAGCATGCAACATAAGGCAAACAGAAGGTCATGTCATAGTATAACTATGAAAAAATTATGTTAGATTAAGATCTAAACTTTAATTGTGTAGCTATGAGATATTGTGATCGAGTCCTATTGCTAGCTAGACCAACTTCCATTTATTTTCTTCCAAGGATATTAGCATGGCGCAAGTGGGTCAAGATGTGCTAGCCTGCTAGGATGTAGCCTGATTCAGATCCAACCAAAGTTAGTTATTTGATACTTACCTCATTATTATAAAACAATTTCAACTAGACCAACAAAAGAACAAAATAGTATTGAATTTTTTTAAAATTAATTTAATGATTTCCTATGATATTTTTGGAGTAATTTTTGTTATTGTATTAACTTTAACAATATACTAATAGCTTTGTGCAATGATTTTTCATTTTAATAATATAAGAGTAACATTTTATAATAAAATAATTAACAAAAATTTAAAAAAATTCAAGAATCTTCACTTCATGCGAGTTTAAATAAATATGCTATAAGTTAATGGGAAGTTCTAAAAGTAGTAAAAGAATGTTATTATTAGCAATAATATGCTGAATATGCTATCATTAGCATTAATATACTTTATTTGGGATGAATATGCTATTAGTAGCAATATTAATAATATGCTATATGCTATCATTAGCAATAATATACTTTATTGGTGACAAATATGTTATTAGTAGCAATATTATGCTATAGTTGGAATGAATAAGCTATTAGTAATTTAGTAGCAATAATATGCATATACTTGAAACAAGTAAATGCAGTATTAACAATAATAGCTGTAGTTGGAACATATATGCTATTATTAGCAATGTATGCTGTAACTGGAGCAATATGCTGTTATTATCAATGTATGCTATTATTAGCAATATAAGCAATAGTAGGAACAATATGTATCCAAACTTTTCATGTCGGTATACTAATCTGTTTGATCCATTCAGCTCTGTTAACAACAAACATAAAAAATATTAGACAGTCTGAAGATTTTCAAATGCTAATTGAAGTCTATGGTTTTACATGAATTAGGATTTTTGCAGCTATTCATCTGTTTAAAGTGGTTGGTTTATAATTGGAGAGTTTTGAATATTTAATGCTGAACCTGTATTAAGGAATGAATTCTTGAGAAGAATATAGCTTGAAGAAGCTTGAGCTTTTAGATGGGAATGCAAGTGTATTTTTCACCTGCCAACTTCCAATACTTGCGATATTGAGCTATCTGTGATGGGCGGGCTGCATGTGGCTATTGAAAACCTGAGTTCTTTTGTGTACGGTTCCTGAGTTCTTTGCTGTCTTATTCTTTGTTTGCAAATTTTCTTTTGTCCTAGATTTAAGGAAACATTGTCATATCGGTAGGTGGGAGAATAAGTTCTATGGAATAAGAGTAGAGTTGACTCAAAGTTTCCAATATTCTATTTGGAGATATCTTTATTTTTGTGACCTATTTCCACTATTGAGTTCTTAGACTGCAATTGTTTTATGTTCTTCTCATGACTGGAAATTCCTTTAGGCTTCTTATATGATAAACTTTGGAACCATTGACCTACTTAAGCCTTGAATTTGTCTGTTTGTAGTAAGTGCAAGGTCTTAATGAATGAGCATGTGCAATTTCAAGATGGTTGTTGTTTCCCAGTTTTTATTTGCAACTGCTTGCCTGTTATTCTCCTTTTCATGTTATCCTGATGCTTATTTTTACTTTATATAATTTGGGCTTGGATAGCTTTGGCAGTCATCTTTCACAATTTTCGCAAAATTTAGGATCTTTGTACTGGTAGTCCTATCTTTTCGTGCATATGTCTATTACTACTACTTGTTCTTTAAAATTGAGGGCAGAACCCCTATCTTTTGGAGGTTGCTTTTTTGAAAGTTAGGATTATCAGTGAGCTATTGTGCATGGACACAGCAACGAGGCAATATACTGTTAAACACTGCAATGCGAAAAGCGAACATAGAATGCAGCTATTGTGTCCGATACGTCTGTCCAACATGATACTGTTTCACAATAGAAATGTTCATTCTGCAAGGTCAGTTGGGAGGATATTATTTTGGTGAATATCCATGGTCATCTTTCTTAGGGGGACATCTATAATCAACTTTTCCCATTAGATTTAATTCTCACAGGCAAAGCAGCATTGTTATGAAAATCAATTGTTGCTATAGCAGACATGCCTTTAAGAATACTGAAAACTTTTGCTCTACAGGCTTCACAACAACTGTATCTCCAATTTCCAAACCATCTGATCTGGTTGTTATCTGAGATATTCGTTACACTTGGAGTTTAAAGGGATTGAATTATAAATGGAACATTCTGGAAGGTAAACTAGCATGTTAATTGGATTCCCAGTTCGGTAACATATCCTATTGTTTGATGATAACATGGGTTATCATTTTGGTCCCGTGATATTAAAAAGGGCGGGGAGGCCCTATTTGGAAAGGGGTGTTATGGGGTGTTAGTTCTAACTCTAGCCAATCCCTGAAATACCTTACAATCCTCTTTTGCCTAGACTCATTCTATACATTATCTCCATGATCTCTAAATTTTTTTAAAATATCAACCTCATTTTCCTGTGCTCATAGTAAAAGAGGAACTCTCCATTTTGAAAAGTTTTATCTCGAACTTGAGGCGTGAATTGTGGATATAATGTTTGCTTATTGTCTTGATTCGGGGCTGTCTTCATCTTGGTCCATTTGTCATGGTTACGGCCTCCTTTTCTCCTATTTCGAATCGGTTAAGTAAGATGAGGAGGGGGATTAGGTGTAAAGATAATTGACAGAAGTAATTAGACATTAATTTTCAGGCCATGTTTAACTCTTAGCTAGAGTTAGAAGGGATAGTTGGATTGAAATTATAACAGAGGGACTTTTATATAGTGCCCCCCATGTACTTGGGGATTAATATCAATTTATGGATTTATTGGGGGAGTAATATCCGACCAAGACATTTGACATATCCTAGAACCCATTTTTTGTTTTCCTTTTGGTTGGGTTTGATTTTTGCGGGGAGGCTATTCCTTGGGGTTTGTATAGTAATCGGGCGTAGGAACATGCTTGCAATCCATGTACTATTGGCCATTGTTCCAAATAGCCAAAAGTGGAGTGTCGGGGGAGGTACGACTGAGTGCTAAAGTGGTTAGTGGCCGCTAAAGCGGGATGGATATTTAAATTAATAAAAGAATATAAGGAATATACACACATATACACACTCTTAAAAGGTTAGTAAAAAAATATAAAATAGAAATGTTACTAAAATTGCTTATGATGATTGATGACAATTGATTATAAGTGTATTGTCTAGTTATCTAATTGAACATTTTTAAGAGTTAACTAGATACATCATACATGATAATTATAATTACTTAACTTTTAATGATAGCTGCATCAAATGTTTTATGCAGTGCCCATGTAAAAGAAACATGAGAAGAGAGGAGATGGTCCATGCCAAGGGGAGTTTACTCATAGGAGGACCAATGGGGAGTAGGAGCTTGAGAAAATCTTGACAACCAATAACTAAAATCCAAAAACTAGGAAAAAATAAATGATAAAAATTAATTAATATAAAAGAACTAGAAAAAGATTTCTAGCAACAAATATTAAAGAATTACTGTTTCACTATTTGATGGATTAGAAAAAGATCAAATAAAAATTCAAAAAAAAAACAGTGAATCACTCCGATTCAGTTCTTTACTGTAGGAAAAGATTAAAAAAATAACTGACCTTACCCAACAATGCTCACTTCTTAGAATTGATGATTGTTTTTTAAGAAGGGGAAGCTATCTTTGTTGCTATTGTGGGGAAAAAGACGAAACTATAACAGGTTAAAAGGGTGATGAGTAGATTTTTTTCCCCCTTACGAAGAAGGTTTAGATCTTAAGGTAGTTAAGCGATTAATTGAAAACCCGTTAATGGATGTCATTTTTTACTCAAAGCGACCACACTATCGAGTTAGTAGGCACCTGTGGTGGATAAAAACTGGCTTACCGTGCAGTGGCGGACGCAGAATCTTTTCTCAGCGTGGGTGTAATAAAAAAACACATACATTCAAACTTAAAAAATTAACATATAATTTTTCTAAAACGTTTTGATTTGCATTAACAATAATTACACATGAGATGCCATATTCTTTCTAAAAAGTGACTTGCATTAGCAATAACAATAATTACACATAATTATACAAAAAAGTGTATCAGTGATACTATAATATTCCTCTACGAGGCGCCATATTCTGGAAATGCTTCATGATGGTCTCATTATTAATAGTATCAAACACGTCCCTTTCGATATATGTATCTAAACATTCATTCATCCATTCATCTTCCATTCAATTACGCGTCCGATTCTTCACAATATTCAATGCAGAGAATGTCCTTTCGACGGTTGCAGTTTCAATACGTAACAACAATGCCAGCTTTATGAGCTGATACACCAAAGGATAGACAATACTCTTTTTCAGCTCAACCAATTTCTTAGAAAGATCACCGATTCAAGTCACTTGAGAAAACCTATCATTGGAACGCATGTCTAAGATGTAAGTATCAAGTTGACTGGTAAGTATCTGTATCTCTACTGGAGAAAAGTCCAACGGATAAAACTCTGCAAGCCGAATCAATTTCTGTTTATCAAAAGCAGCAAATTCACTACTTGAATCAAGACATGCTACACATAAAAGCAACTCAGTATTTACCTCATTAAAACGATCGTTAAGCTCATTCAATTGCCAATCAATCAAAGCATTAAATATCCCAATATGAAAGTGATACATGTTAGTAGTTTCTTCCACCATACGCCTTGATTGCCCTTGTGCTATGATTTTATCTTCCATGTTTGGAATTTTAATATTTTGCTTGCTACAAAATAAAGAAACTTCGTTCATAAATGATTCACATTCATTATTTCTCAAGTCACCCAATTGTTACTTAGATAATCTCACTAATGTCATTGCATTTATAATGTTTTGATCTTTTCTTTGTAATGCTTGTGAGAGTTCATTTGTCCTTCCCAAGATAATTTTCATTAGATGCAGAAGAAACACAAACTCAAAAGTTTGTATGGAATTCAAAAGAGTGAGTGCATCACCTCTTTGCTCTGAGGTTGATCCATCCGTTGTAACATTCTCAAGCACATCAATCACGGACGAGAACATGTGAACTAAGTTTAATAAAGTCTCATAATGAGAGCCCCAACGTGTGTCCCCAACTCTTTTGATGTTAGTTTCTTGATTTAAACCTCGACCAATAGGAGGTTCGCCATATTCAAGCTCCTTAGAAATTCTTTGAATTTTTTTCCTCTTAGAGTGTCGCGACGCTTGCAAGAGCCTCCCACAACGTTTGTTATTTTTGCAACCAAATTAAATAATAAAGCAACATGAGAATAGTTTTGTGCAACTACTACAAGTGTCAATTGAAGCTGATGAGCGAAACAATGAACATAAAAGGCAAATGGATTTTCCTTTCTTATCAAACTTTTAAGGCCATTAAATTCACCTCTCATGTTGCTAGCTTCATCATATCCTTGCCCTCGCTTTGATATGCTCAAACTATGCTTGGAGAAAAGTGAATCAATTGAAGTTGTAAAGAACTTGTATCCTGAATATGAACAGTAGCAAGAAACCGCTCAATCACATATCCCTTTTTGTCAACGTACCGCAAAACAACGACCATTTGCTCTTTAACTGACACATCATGAGACTCGTCAACTAGAATTGAAAAAAACTCATTTCTCAAATCTCGAATTATAACTTCAGTTGTTTCAGCAGCACCAACTTTAACGATTTCCTTTTGAATTCTCAGCGATGTCAACTTGTCATTTTCTGGAGCATTTTTCAAGACAATTTTTAATACTTTCATCACGAGATGCAATAAACTCTAAAAGCTCAAAAAAGTTTCCTTTATTTGTTGACTCTTCAGATTCATTGTGGCACGGAAAGCCAATCCTTGATGCAAAAGAAACCAAATACAAGCAACTGAGGTATCCAACCTTGCCTGATATTTAGCTTTAGCTTCATCCAGTGATTTGTTGATAGCAACATTAATATGTTGCTTTTGCTTCATCAATGCTTCACACTTTTTCACAACGTCATTATGGGAACTATTGTGACCTCCGACATGAACTTGAAGCCTTCTCTTCTCTTTCCAATTTGTAAATCCTTCGGTCACCAAAACATTGCCGCCTCCTTGATCTCCATTATCGGTTTTGAATAGATAGCAACATAAGCAAAATGCTTGATCCATTGCTACACTATACTCTAACCAATTTTTATGTTCATCAAACCAAGTAGGAACAAAAGGACGAGTATCTTTTCCAAATTGGCGAAAGGGAAAATCATGAGTTCGACGTTGGCAAGGACCTTTTTGTAAATAAGTTATTCGAACTAACTCATAGTCGCTAGAATCATACACTGAAAAGCAAGGTCGTAATCCAGGATCCGTAATGAAATTATTTGGATCAAATTTTATACGAGCTTTCTTTGAAGACTATTGACCAATATCACAATCTTTAGTTTCACCACGTGATGATTCCTCGAGTCTTGATGTTCTTTTGAAATATTTTTTCATATCTAATAAAATATAACCACTAGTAAACTATCAATTATCTATAAAACAATTCTATAAAATATCTAAACAAATAGACAACTACTAGTCTACCAGTAATCTAGTATTCACATGAAAATAATGTAAGTCACTTGGGGGGTGAATAGGTGACAAGCTAATCTAACACAAACTAATGCGGAATTAAAAAACTATTTATGCAAATAAAAAACTATTAAGCTAACACACAAAGTATAGCACAAGAGTGTAGCTGAATTTTCGGTGAAGGGTTCTGGATTATCTCCTCAAGATTCTTCTAGATTAAGAGTTGAGGTGCCACTATAACTCTCTTGATTGAATATTAGTGTGAGCATACAACAAACCCAAACATGTATATCAATTAAGCATAAGATATATCTAACTTATATAAATGAACAATAAAAGTATGCAAGATATATAAACACAAGTGATAAATTGAGAGATGAGCAATCACAAACATGGGAGAATTATTTCGAGGTTCGAGCACACTTGCTCTACGTCCCCGCCTTCAACACTATGAAGGATTTCCACTAAAATCGATCCCGCAAGATCACTCGGTATTGCAACACCTACAACGAGCTCACACTAGAACTTTTGGATTCGCAAGTCCCTCACTTGTTCCCGCAAGAACAACACACAACCACACTTGCTTGCCAAGGCCGCACCTCTTTACAACCTCCCAATACAAGGGTTAGAACACTTGTGATCACTTCTCTTGCTCACAAAAATAACTCTCACAAACAAGGATCCTAGAGGATGAATATAGCAATGGAAGGCTCAAGCTTGTGTGAGAAAAACTAGATAGATGTTGTGATGAAAAAAAATCAAGAAATCTCTTTTGAAAACTCAAGAAATACACTCTTGAAAAACTCTCTTTTTGATGTGGAAGTTTAGCCCAAAAACTTGTTGAAAAACTTTGTGGAAGATTGAAAAACTAGCTTCAAAACACTTCTTAAAATGTTGTCTAAAACTGGCCAAGAGAACCCTTATTTATAGGGGATCAAAAACTAGCCGTTGTGGCTCAGAATCTAGCCAGATAGGCCTGTCGGTCGACCGGCAGGTCGACAGACCAACGGTCATATTTATGATCGTTAGGGTTGTCGGTCGACCGCGCCTAGGTCTTGACCTGTTGGTTGACTGGTCAGTCGACCGAGGCAAGAACCACAGAGCATTGCTCTCTGGTCGGTCGACCGAGGCCACATCCAGAGAGTAAACTCTCTGGATCGGTTGACCGCCCGGTCGATCGGCCCTCAAGCTAAGGCTGCGTGCACATTCTGTGCACATCGGTCGACCGGTCGGTCGACCGACTTCTGGCTCGGTCGACCGCTAGAAGGCCAGGTTAGGGATAAAAAGGGATTAAAACTTGGTATTTTAACATCCTATAAAATCTCATAAAATCACATAAAATCCACAAAAAATCAGTTCATTGAAATACTTTGAAATCCAAATATGTGATAAAAAATCAACACATATTGCAAACAAGTATTTTTGCGATATAGAAATTCATCTTTAAATAAAAACCAGTATTTTTCAAAATCAAACTTTTAAATGAAAAATTGATTTTTTTCAAAACTTGTTCAAATACAAAAACAAGATATTAAAACATTTTTGAAGTATAGTGTGTATGGATATGATCCAATACACTTATAAGATGAAATATCTATGTTTTTAACATTAAGCTCTAAACAAAGTTTTGATAAATACAAAAACTCCACATGATATAGAAACATCAAATAAGTTTTTCTAAACATTGGAATCAATAATGTGTATGGATGAAATCTAAAACACATATAAAACATGTAAACTTCTTTTGATGAACTCTATTCATGAAACATAAAGATATCTACTTTGAAGCTCAAAACCAAAACGGTATTTTCTAAAATCAAAATTATTATTATGAAAACACATGTAAATTTTGTGTGTATTTATATGAGCTTAAGCAATCCACAACTAATCTATCCTTTACATTTTATCTAAAAATAAAATCTTAACACTTACAAACTAAGATTCAAGTTTTAAAAATCTTCTCTTGAAAATTTTCTTCTCCTTGACTTGGTGCAAACCTTGATCCAAAGAGTTAGACTCCTCTTAAGTACTTGATGCGATCTTTGAAGCGCGGGCTCTTGAATCAACATGTGCTAGCTTCAAAACTTGACTTCGAATCTTTTGTTGAAGCTAAACAACACAAGATCATTAGTACGATAACTACATGAGTTAATCATCATCAAAACTAGGGTGATGGGCCTTTGAGCCAACAAATAATCCTCTTAAGATTCCATTAATTCAATGACAAATATTAATTACTTTGACTCACAGTCAAGCAACCGATGATGGTGCGAGTTTAAGTAATGTTTTTTTATTCATAACATTACTTTAGGTGTAGCCGAATGTCGCACTTGGAAGCAGTTGGTGCTATAAGGCGAGGAAGCGGAGATCGTCGCCAGGGTCAAGCTAAAGAAAAAGACAGCAAGTCGAGACCTGATAAATCAACGCAACGTGCTCCAGAATCTTCTCAACCGAGAAGGGACACTCTTGCAACAGAGGTCAAATCTCCTTCCAAGCCTAAATCGGCTAGAGGGAACAGTTCTGCAGAACAGGTGCGAGCTAACAAGCAATATTCTTTTAAGGATGAGTACATTGTCTCCCTGGTTAAGTTGTTTCACAAAAGTAACAAGCTCAAGCTGCCAGAGGCAAGACGTCTTGAAGAGGTAGGTAAAGCAGATGACCCCAACTATTGTTTGTATCACAGGATGCTTGGGCACCCCACTAAAAGTTGCTACATCTTCAAAAATGTAATCCAAGCTCTAATTGATGCGGATGTGCTCAAATTTCATCCAGAGCAGAAGAAGGTGAGCTAATATAACAGCAACAACGCCCCTTCAATTTGGCCGGGATCTCCCGCTAGCGCCAACTGGAGTGGTTTCCATCCTGAAAGGGGAACTAAGGGTGATCAATATGAATCCCCACGACAAAAAGGAGAAAGGTCCAGTCTCCGTCTTACTCCTCAAGGAGGGATCATGTGGGTTCACACTGATCTCATCGAGAGCCAACAATGGACGACAGTCATAAACAGAAAGTCTAAAGGAAAGGTTAGAGCATCTTTTAGTAACGTGGTGAGCGTTTCTACAAGAGAAACTGAAGAAGGTATCACTTCCCTCACCACTTCAGAAGAAGAGGAGGTTGTGCCTTTGCTGCTGACATTGGTGCTCCTTCCACGTCAAAGACTCGATCCGACAAGCAGCACTTGAAACATTACAGCGAGCCGATAGCAAGCTTTCCCCATCCACTCGAGGAGACAATCGAGCAGCCCACAAAGCAACCTGTGGACAAACAAAAGGAGCTTCGCTATACCAAAGCTTTTCAAAAAAGGCGACGTGGGACCATCAACTCTTCCGCTTTAACGTCTTGGCCCAGCTTGCCAACATTCCTGCTCTGATTACTCTTTACGAACTCCTAAGACTCTCCAAGTCTACGAGGGAGGCTCTAAGAGAAGCTGGCAAATTTTGAAGTTTTCCTAGCCCAGATTCTTGCCATGCCAGAGGAGGACGATGAACAGTGTCATCAGGCCTTCAGACATTCCTCACGCATCACATTCTCTCTAGAGGATATGCAAATGAAGGGGAAACATGACAGACCCCTGTATTACACAGGGTACATTGGGTCGTCTGAAGTGAGCCGCATTCAGGTTGATTCAGGATCCGCGTTGAGTATTATGCCTCGCAGGGTCATGCAACAGTTGTGGATCTCTACCCACCGATTGAGCGCTACTCAGACTACCATTTATGGTTTCAACGCCAATGGTACACGCCTGATGGAAAAAATCAAGCTCAGATGCCAGATCGGGGACTTGAAATCTGAGTGGCATGTTATGTCATCGATGCTGACACGTCTTACAATTCACTGTTGGGACGACCATGGATTCAGCACAACTTCATTATCCCGTCCACCCTTCATCAGGTGATGAAATACGCTTATGAATAAGGAAAAGTGAGAACGCTGATCGCTGAAAAGCATCCATTCAAGGGGGTAGAGAACTACTCACTGACTCCCTCCTCTATCAAGATCCTCTTGAGCTTACCGAGGACCCGACTCCAGAATACCATGATTCTGGTAACGAAGCTGACACCGAACCAGATCTAGAAGAAGAATGTTTCTGGGAAAAAATTTTACTTGTAACGAGCGTTGATAAGCATGATTTCAATAACACCGCCAATGTTGAAGATGAGTGGTTTATTAACGAGAATTTAAATTTGGCTTATTTTTCTGCGTTAGCTTCTGATTCTGTACCGTCAGATGCTAGACTGATGTAGATAGTGACCCTTTGTCTGCAATAGATGCCTTGACATCATTGCACGCTCCACTAAAGTCATCCCTCATGGTGCACGAAAAGACCAGTGACGTGTAAGGAGCCTTCTTAGAAGTGCCAACCAAGCAGCCAAGTACAAGGGTCAGAAGCTAATTCTATTTGGAAGATTCGAGTCTGAGCCAATAACTCGTGAAAGTTCAGAAGACATTGACGAATCTCCACAATTCTCTCATTACGGTCCAAGCGCACATCGTATGATGGAGAAAATGGGATACAACCTTACCAAAAGGTCTGGCCTGAACTTCGGTAAAGAAAGACAAATACTACTTTGATTTTCGTGCCAAAAGGGAAAGCCCCCGATTACTATCAGAAAACTCGAAGGGGATTGGGTCATGTGTCAACACCAATCCCATCAGATTTCGAATATGAAGAATCTCTATATCATGACCACTCATCAGATACGTCATCGGTGGGAATCACATGTCACTAATGGCACTACCTTTGAAAATATTTCAGTCAATATGGTCCCAACTAGCCATCTGGAGGAGGAAGATGAAATAATTCAGTCAGATACCGATCCCTAGATCAAACATTTGAACACTCTCTGGAACATACGCTTTGAGCAGTGTGAACCGCCCACAGAGGATAAAGTGGTTCAGATCAATCTGAGAAGTGAGGCTAACTCCAAGCCTATCTTCGTAAGTGAGCGTATCGCCTTCCGAGAAAGAAGACCTAATACATCTTGTACGAGAGCATATAGACATTTTTGCTTGGAATTGTGAGGACATGCCTGGTCTCGATCCACAAGTGGCCATGCATTGCCTCAACATTAATCTGGACGTGAAGCCAGTCAAGCAGCAGCAACGACAATTCCGTTCAGAGATTATGGAAGCAATCGAATTAGAAGTTAGGAAGCTTATAGATTCCGGTTTCGTCAGGAGGAGCAACATCCTGATTGGATCGCCAACATTGTTTCTGTCCCCAAGAACGGGTATATCCGGATTTGTATAGACTTCCGCGATCTGAACGCCGCTTGTCTCAGAGATGAGTTCCCTCTCCCTATCACGGATGTTATGATCGACAATACATGCGGTTTCGAGAGGATGTCCTTCATGGACCACTTTTCTGGATATAATCAAATCAAGATGTATCCAGGAGATGAGAAGCATGTCTTTCAGAACACCACCAGGAGTGTACTGCTACACTGTAATGCTTTTCGGATTGAAGAACGCAGAGGAAACATACCAACGGGCGATGAATACAATTTTCACGAGGACATCGCAAGACCGTAAAGTGCTATGTAGACGATATTGTAGTGAAAAGTCACGGCAAAGGCGATCATATAGCAGATCTGAAGAGAATATTTGACATCATGCGGGCGCATCAACTAAAAATGAATCCAACCAAGTCAAGGCAAGTTCCTTGGATTTGTTGTAATATTTAAAAGAATCCATCTCGACCCTGAGAAAGTTCGTGCCATTTAGGAAATACAACCTCCAAGAAATCTCAAAAAACTTAGAGGATTGCAGAAACGTTTGGCCTACATCTGAAGATTCATATCAAATCTTTCAGGACATAGCCAACCCTTTACTAAGCTGATGAAGAAGGGAGTCTTATTTGTATGGAACAATGCTTGCCGAGAAGCGTTCGAGGAAATCAAGAGACACCTCACACATCCACCTCTCCTGGCAGCTCCAGTATCAGGAAACTATTCCTAATATATGTTAGAGTTATGGATCATTCCTTGGGCGCTTTACTAGCCCCGAATAATGATCAGAGACATGAGCGAACAATCTACTACATTAGCAGGACCATGATTGGAGCTGAGCATCGCTACAATCCGGTCGAAAAAGAGTGTGTTGCTTTGATTTTTGCCCTACAGAAAATGCGACACTATCTTGTGAGCCAGAGTATTTACGTTATCTCAAAAGTTAATCCATTAAGATTGCTTATGACGAAGCCATCTTTGTTAAATGGTCAATTGGCGAAGTGGGCTATATTGCTATCACAATATGAGATGCAGTTCTTGCCACAAAAAGGTACAAAAGGTCAAGCTGTGGCAGATTTCTTGGCTGAACATCCAGATCAAGAATAATCAAACTTTATGACGATCTCTCAGACGAGATTGTTGAAGTTTGCGTAATCCAGGCATCTTTCGAAGAACAAGTCTGGCGACTATTCTTTGATGGCACATCAAGAATGAGTCCTAGAGAAAATATCGTAGCAGGAGTGGCGGTAGTACTTGTTTCTCCACAGAACTACATGATTCCTCGCGCATTCTCGTTAGTTGAGCTGTGTTTCAACAATATAGCGGAATACAATACTCTATTAATTGGAATGCAACTTGCAGAAGAGATTGGCGTCAAGCATCTCAAAGCATACAGTGATTTAAAACTCATCGTCAATCAGGTTCGCAGGGAGTACGAAGTCCGACACGAAGACTTGGTGCCCTAACCATCAACATGACATAGAAGTTCAAAAGCTTCTACATTAACCATGTACCTCGTCAACAAAATGCACATGTAGATGCATTGGCATCCCTTGCCGCTTCATTGGCTCTTCCAGCCGGAGCAACAAAGAAGGTACTCGTACATAGTCGTGCCCTGTATTATCCGAAGTTCTCCCTTGAAGGTAATCAGACTCCAGAGCGAAGCCTTCAAGTCAAAAAGGTTATTGAAACCTCAGCAGGTCTGTAACTTAGGGATTGACGATTCCCATTCATTGATTATGATTTATATTGCATATTACCTGATGATTCCAAGGAGGCAGCTGCCATCAGAAGGAAAGCACCTCAATTCTACTACAATGCGATCACACGGGCATAATATCTCAGATCGTATGATGGGATCCTGCTTCGCTGTCTTTTGCACAAAGAGGCACATGAAGCCCTCAGGGAAGCTCACGACGGTATCTGCGTAACTCACCAACTCGGACCCAAACTTGGAGATCGACTCTGAAGACTTGGCTACTACTGGCCAAAGATGATTTCTGACGCCGTTGCCTATGCTAAGCGGTGTCACGCCTGGTCAGATCCACGATGACTTCATTCACCAAGCACCAGGACATCTTTACCTAACTTCTTCTTCATGGTCATTTGAGATGGGGGAATAGACGTCATCGGACCCATCACCCCTCCAACGTCCAAAGGACATCGGTTCATTCTAGTAATAACCGATTACTTTTCAAAATGGGCGGAAGCTATCCCCCTGAAGGAAGTAAAGACGTCCAATATGGTCAATTTCATCAAGCATCACGTCCTATATCGCTTTGACGTACCACAATGAATCATCCACGATAATGGACCTCAGTTTGTCAGCCATTTTAGAAATTCTATAATAAATTCAGATTTCAAAGTGTGTCTTCAACGACATACTATCCAGTTGCTAATGGCCTTGCAGAAGCATTCAACAAGACCATCAGCAAACTTCTCAAGAAGTTCGTCTCAAAAAGTCAACGTGACTGGGACAAGCAGCTGGGTGAATGCCTCTAGGCTTATCGCACAATTGTTAGAACCCCAATGAAGGCTACCATATTCTCCTTGGTATATGGATGTGAAGTCGTACTACCATTGGATATTCAGATTCTATACGCCCCCAAGAGTTAGAAGTTTTGGATAATAAACGACTCTAAACTCAACAATAGATTGAACTCTACCAAGCTCGAATCACAAAAGCCTTCAACAAGAAAGTCAAAGAACGGATTTTCAAGAAAGGCTATCTTGTCTTAGTTGTCAGACAACCCATGGTCATGACACACAAGACCAAAGAAAAATTCCAGCCTAAGTGGGAAGGACCCTATGTAATAGAGACGGTCTACTCAAACGGAGCTTACTGCCCTATAAATCCAAATGGTGACACGCTTATGATGCCAATCAACGAGAAATTCTTGAAGAACTGATTATGTTCCCATTTTTAGCCTTGTCACTCTTCTCACGATCAAGTTAACACTACACCTCTAATTGAAACTTCACCTTGATCAATCAGATGGATTGGGGTTTGGGATCCAAGATGCTTGGGAGACGCTAAAGAAAAGCTTTCTTATTCAATGGATCACATCACGGTCGATCGACGCCGAGCCGACCGAACATTGGTGACATTATGATGCATGATGTAAACATTGAAGAAAAGACATAGGCAAAATGTCTGTTTTTAGACTTGTCACTCTTCTCTATTACATAAACTTGCACCCATCTTCAATTTAGAAGAATATGTCATATTTTGAAGTCGAGCATGCTTGAGCAACAGTTTTTTGGCACCCTTCTTCCTGATCACTTCTCTTGATCCAGAAGGATGGCTTATCTTGCCAGACTTTTTCACATGCAATGGTGGTATGCCTCCCTTCTCCTGTTCGATCGATCGAAGCTCGACACAACGACAAGACATCCAAATAGTCAGACGGTGAATTGAATGAGTTTAGCCAAACTCATAGAAGAAGGTTCGCGACACATTTTTGTAGAACTTTTCTAGTGTTTCCACGTTCATGTCAAAGTGTGGTGACCGAATGAGGATAAAAGAGGATTCCACGGGGAATGTTAATCTCTAGATCAAATCCCCGCGAAGTTTATATTCACTTCCTTAATCCCTAGTGAGATTTTACAGAGCGAAAACGTAGAAAATTTATCATGTTGCTAACATTAACACAACAATCCAATACCTTCAATTACTAAGAATAGAGGGAAGTTTTGGCTTTTAAGCCCAACAAAAATATCCCCGACAACTCATCATGCTGAAGGGAATAGCATGGCTGCCCAACTCAAACGGTAGTTGGTAAAGACATACCATATCAGTTGATACCTGAGGATTTGCTAAAATTCCTAACGGACCTGATCCCACCAGAATCCCTTACCAATTCCCTTCCATGGAATGATAGGACCACAAATTGTATTTATTTTCCCAGCGAAATGATTACAGATGTATCCCGTCAAGTTAACATTATATCTCTGACAATAAAACTTCAATATATCCCCAGCGGGTATAACTCCTGCTTGTCAATTCTCTTCAATAGAATGACATGTTCATTAAACATTGCTCAAATTGCAAAACTAAACATTTCGGTTAAGTTAACACCACACCTCTGACCTAACATTGCTCAAAACACAAAACTAATTCCGGTCAAGTTAACACCACACCTCTGACCAAATTTGCCTAAGCTGCAAAACATATACCTGCGAAGTTAATATCACACCTATGGAAGACTTTTTCGCTATTTTCTCAAAGAAAATGAGATTTGCATTGCTAAGTTTTTAATGTCACACCTCTAGCACTCATCTCACTGAGTTAACATTATACCTGTGACAGTGAACCTTCATGATTTCCCAAGCAAAAAACGGGACCTATGGTTAATGCTGCATCTCTTCAATGCTAAGTTAATATCACATCTCTGGCACATATCACTGATAAGTAACATTACACCTCTAACAGTAGTAATTTCAATTTCCCTAGCGGGAAAAGAATCTCTAGTTTGTTAAGTTAATATCATACCTCTAGCACGCAAAACAAATCCTTGTCATGTTAATATCACACCTCTGACAAGTAATTTCTTTTGATTTCAAACTCTTCAAATGGAGTTATCTAACGATTGCTAAGTTAATCGTTACCTCTAGCAATCACAGTTATATCGCTCTAGTTCGCCTGATTTTCCAAAGGCCAGAAGTCTCAAAACGCAGAGCTCGTCAGGCGCACGTCCAATTCGTAGACGTGAAGGTTACGCTGACAAGATAGAAACACGATGACCATCAAATTCATGTTTTACTCATCAACGTGAGGGTCACGTTTATAAACAGCCCCGCGTCGACTGTTCAACTTCAAAAGAAGTTTTTGAACTTCAAATTAAGAGACGAAGCTCTTCGTGTTCTCAGTAATGGCTAAAGCCATTTTTGCTTACCAGAAATGGGGCCTCCTGAGGAGAAGAATCACTCGCGGTGGTTGGCGCAGTGGCAGCGCTCGAAGAAGCATCAATTTGCTTGGATTTGGGAGCCATTTTCACGGTTAAAATCTTTGAAAAAGATTGAAGAAAGCTTGAAAAGCTTTGGGTTCAGAAAAGCTCAAGAGCTTTATTTTTGTTCTCAGACACGGGTCTGGTTGAAGGAGACACTCACAGAATGAGTGACTGTTGAGGAGACCCTTGGTCTTTTTATAAGCCTTTCAAATGGCTGAGATTTGTGGCGCGTATCTCAAGCACAATCTGAGCTAGACACGCGTTCAATGCGTGGCTCGCGTTTCAAACACATTTAACGCGACACTCGCGTCTAGAAGCATCCATCACGACCTCCGCGTTTCATAAGGGTCGTGTTTCAAATGAAAGTCGTGTCCCAAAATCAAGTGAGGGTCGCGTTTCAACTTCAAATGAAGGTTGCGCTTTCATTGAGGTCCGCGCCTAAAAGAAGACAAAGTAACACTCACATCTTCATCAATGAGAGAGGCGTTCTCTCTCACCAACACAGGTGTATTTCCTTACTTCTGCAATCAGTTCAACAATATACTGGCAATGGCAATCGACAACTCTACCGGTTCAATAGTATACCAACAATCAAATCAGAGCTCAGATAAGTTCTAGGTTGTGTATCTAGATGTTTAGATGCTTACAAAGCTCATCCCTGGAGGTTTCAAGCAGTGCAATAGTACACTCACGAAGACCAGAATCCAGAAAGGATCAAGCTCTGAGTACTGCAAAAGATTGTTCGTCTAATCACGCAGGCCCAAATCAAAATGAAGTTCAAAGTATTTCAAAATCCTTCACAGTCAACTATGCGGTTCAAAAACTTTGGAGGGGGTTTTGTAACCTGTCTAAAAATCATCGAGGACAAAGCCTTGGACGCGGACCTCACCAAACGCGAGGGTCACTCCCAACTTAGACGTGAGCCTCAAGTCAAACGCAAAAATGATCTCAACCCAAACGCCGATTTCATCATAAAGGAAATGCGAGGGTCATATTCAAAGGCTAGACGGGACACTCGCGCTGCTCATCAAACGCGAGCCTGAGTAGCTCTGCGCTTTGCATTAAATACGAGCCTGTGAGCTCCGCATTCCCACTCAGACGCGACCCTGAGAAGCCTGTGAGCTTTGCATCTAATAACAAAATGAGGTCCGCGTCTAATGCGAGACCAGACCTGCGTTTTTGTTGTAGCTGACCCTATTATTGGGTCAATTAATACCCATGTGGGGAGTTAATACCTATTATGGAGGGATTCTAGGGGACAATTCTACTCCTGAATCCCCCTATAAATAACTATGAAAGCTATGAGAGATGGATTTTTTCTGGAGGATTTTCTGAACTAAGGGGAAAAGTCAACAACATAAAAGTTAGGAACTTTTGAGAGGGAGAGAGAGAGAAAGAGTATTTCCTTTAAAAAGGAGAACTCCAACACTTGTTGCGTTCAAGCGGAGTTATTTCAATCTTTTAGAGAGCATCCTCAAGACGATTCAAGAGAAGATTTTTGTTCAGTCGGTCAATGGAGAACAATATTTACTTTCCATTGCCACACGAAGAACCCAGTCTTAAACAAAGAGAAGATCCACTTAAACTCTCCTCTCTTTTGTAATCGGATCTTGATCCGCTGTAATCTTCTTTGCAATCAATAAGATTTTTTACACGACTCAATCTTTCAAGGGAACACCATGTCGTCTTCTCTTCACCGAAGCCAAGATATTTGAATAGTGGCGCGAGCAATAGGATGTCTTCCTGGAGGCATTCTCCGACGAGCAAATCTTTATTGCTTAAGCATCGGGAGCCTGTTAATGGTCGTAAGACTGGAGCGTCTAGACATGAATCTGCTGTATTTCTTTTTCAAAAATTGTAAACACAGTGATGTGATGGAATTTATTGTATTACTCATATTAGATGTAATCAAATAAATATAATGAAATGGTATTTGGAATGGAAATATTTCGAAATGAAAATGATTAATGTTTAGATGTTTTTTTACCATAAAGAGATATAAAGAGATATCATGTCCAGAAAATGAGTGTAGCAGAGATGCGCATGTTTTGTTGGATGAGTGGTAACACGAGGAGAGATAAGCTTAGAAATGTGGATATTCGTCCTAAGATAGGTGTAGCCTCTATAGAAGAGAAGATGAGAGAAAACCGCCTACTATGATTTGGTCATGTGCACCGTAGACCTACAGATGCGCCAGTCTGGCGAGTAAAGCATATCAAATTAGGGCAAGTTAAAAGAGCGCTGGGAGACCGAAGAAAACATGGATGGAGGTAATACGACAAGATATAGAGGCTAAAGGTCTTAGTGAAGGCATATTGCTCGATAAGAATGAGTGGAGAAAGCTGATCCATGTGCCCGATCCGGCGTAATTCTCTTTTGGGTCATGTAGCCTAAACCAAATACTTGGGACAAATGGCTTAGTTGTTGTATCTGTTTTTACCATTGATTTTTGGAATGTGCTTCTTTGGGACACTGATTTTCTATCTCCGGCATGGTTAGATAGTGAATATTGGTGAATTTGCGCTGTTGTTTTTGAGCAGGAGTAATCCCATCGTGGTAACTGCAAACTTGGTAGGGCTCTGAGAGGGAAAAATCCCTGCAGTAGAGTAGGGACACCGTGCAGGGGACACTCCCGCTGCAGAGGGTTTCGACTGTTCGTAAGCTAATCGAAAGGGAGCCCGTAGACTGGTGCTTGTATTAACATCTCTGAGTGGGAGACACTCTCACAACGGAACGTACAAGCATCGGGAGTGGATCAGTGATCTGGATTCGAATCTGTTGTATTTCTCTTCAAACATATAAACACAGAAATGTTATGGTGTATCTTGTAATATTCGTTAGATGTAACATTATGTAACAAACATGATCGAAATAAAATTGAGCTATGTTTGGGTCTTACCTGGCTTACATTTACCATTAGTTTTTGGAATGTGCTTCTCCGGGACACTGATTTTTTGTCTCCACAATGGTTGGTTAGGGAATGTTGGTGAGTTGCGTTGTTTTTAAGCGGGGATAATCCTTTCACGGTACTTGCAAACTTGGTAGGACTCTGAGAGAAAGAAATTCTTGAAGCAGAGTAGGAACTCCTAGTGGGGGACACTCACAAAGGAGGGTTTCGACTACTCTTGGGCTATAATTGAGGGAGAGCTCGTTGGCCGGTGCTTGCATTGCACAGAGATGTAACGTAATCTGATATAGCCATGCCTCTCTGGAGCACTCGATCTCTTTCTCTGCTAGGATCAGTTGGTTATGGAGTGTCTTGGTGAGTCTGCGATGTCTCCGAGCGGGGTAATCCCATCAAGATATCTGCAGACTTCGGAGGGCCCTGAGGGGAAAATTGTTGCAGCAGAGTAGAAAGTCCGAGTGGGGGATGCTCCCACAACATAGGGTTTTGATTGCCCGTAGGCTAATCAAGAGGGAGCCCGTAGGTCAGTGCTTGCGTTGCCGCCTCCGATTGAGGGACACTCTCACATGGGGACGTACAAGTGTTAGAAATTTTAATAGGGGACCCTCCGACTGCGGGGTGGCATGAAACACTTAGGAGAAAAGACATTTTTATTTAATGATATAAAATAAAATACATGGGCTTAAAATGAAATACATGGGGTGTTATTAGTTGAGGTACTTTTCTGTCCTTGTAGGAGGAATCGGGTCACTCGATCGCTTTGTACTGAGTGATTGCATGTAGCAGTTGGGTAGGAGGCGGAGCGCTTGGCTGTCCTGTGTCAGTGGCTGCCCCGGGGGTAAGAATGTACTCTTTGAGGTAGCCTTGGCGGACTAGGTCTCCCAGATACCATCAGGCTTCTGCAATCGACGGTCTTGTGTCCCTTACTTTCATGGAAGGAACAATAATCTTCCGCTCCAGGAAGTGCTGGGTCATACTAGATTGGCTTTGGGCGCATTACTCATGGCTGGTCTTTGATGGCACTAAAGACTTCGTTGATGTGGAGTCTCAGCGGGGTGTAGTATTTTTTTCGTCCTGAAGGCTCTGAGTGGATTCGAAGAGAGAATCGGAAACACCTGCTTCTTGAAGGTGGGTAACCCTCAATTTTGGTTGCTGGCATGGGTCGGAGTTTCGTGCTGCGAGTTCATCTTCTCCCCGTCGTTGTCGCGTTTAAGGGAATGGTTGACGAAACTCTTCATAACTTCCTCTAACTGGATGTAGGCTAGGCTCGGGACATGACTTCACTCATTCAGGTGACGTCATGCTTAACAAATGTTTATATAGGAGGTGAGAAACCTGCAATCCGTTGATGAATGCGAGTGCAGAGACATCCTTACCGCAGTTGGGAATTTTGGTCAGCTGGCTTTGGAAGTAGCTGATGTGTAGGACTTGAGGCTGTCATCTTGCTTCATTTTGACGGTGAAAAGGTAGTGGTTGTTTTTCTTGGCCTCCCGGCAACAGTCATACTAAGTGAGGAACGCTTCGGTTATCTCATCGAAGTTGTGGAGAGAATGAGACAGTAGAGAGTAGAATAAATCCGAGGCCACATCTTTCAAGCTGGACGGAAAGGTTAAGCATATGAGCGGATCGTTGCGGGAGAAGACCACCATTTTGTCCTGGAAGTGCTTGATGTGCTGGATCGGGTCACTCGTTTTGGAATAGTAGTCGAAAGTTGAAGTTGCTAACTTCTTTGGGAATTCACACTTTAGGATCACTTCGGGGAGAGAGGAGTTAGAGACTCTGGCAATGGCTTGTTTCGGTCCACAGTGGAGTTGCAGTTTCGCTTCCTCGATCCATCTTTGGATCAACTCGTCGATGGCTCAGATGTTAGAGGATTCTAAGATTTTCTTCCGAGTTTGGCGGTGATAGGCTTCTGTTCGGGATCGAGGCGAATCAACCTCATTGTCAGAGCCCTCTTCGTAGAGGGGGGACGTTGATCTGGGCTGCCTCGAATTCGTGATGGGTCCATCGATCTGGGCCTCTTCTACTCCGGGCTCGCTTTTCGACTGTGTTCTCTGGAGGGTGGCGATCTGCGCTAGGAGCTGATCGTTGTGATGCTTCAATGCCTCCTGCTCGCAGGCGACAGACATTCTTGCGATTGAGAGCAGCTTGCTATCGGTTGTGATCTGATCGGATCCGTTTCTCTGTCATTTGCTCCTTCATGTCGGCAAGCATTTGAAGGATCTGACCTTCGAATAACAGCATCGGTTGGACGCTGGCGGCTGCCCCCTGAGGTGAGGAGTCAAGTGTCCTCAGTAGCATCCTGTTGATCGACAGCAGGTGGGGGACTGTGCCTTCGATGGTGCTGTTGGTTTTGCCTTTGGAAAGGACGTTGTGGGTGACGGTTTGTTCGGGGCCATCAACACTAGGAGAGGCTTTTATGTGGAAGGTCTTGAGTTGGATGGGAAGAAGATTTTGAGTATGGACTCAGATCTCAATGAAACTACCAGTTTGTGGTGGATAAAAACTGGCTTATTGTAGTTCAAACTTACCACGAGCGATTTGAGGAGCTCCCAGGGTGATGCCTGCCAGAACACACGAAAAAAGCACCTTTCAGGTTAGGAGCACTGGTGTGATGCCGGTCTAAGACCCTCGAACGTGAGAATCAGTAGATGGAATAGTAGGAAGGACCGACAGAGAAAAATTGTCGGTGTGATGGAAGGATGGACTAGCACAAAGAATTGCTAGTGTGATGGTGCACTGGAATAAGGTAACTTTCAGTGTAGTAGATGGTCTAGCATAAGGAGCTGTTAGTGTAATGGTAGATTAGAACAGGGAAACTTCCAATGTAGTGGGTGGACTAGCACATGGAGCTGCTAATGTAATGGTGTACGTGGTGTGCTTTGAGGATTAAGGAAGCGATCCCCCTCTTCTTGGAGAAGAAGGATCATATGTACTTGATAGGGATGCTGGCGTGGAGCGGAATTGATGGACTGTTGTAACTGCACGATCTGCACGTGCTGGATTTGTTGTGATTGCTAGCGCTAATTGGTTGGGATTGCAAGCCCGAGAATCTGTCACTGTTCATAACTGCCTGCGCTGAAAGGGGCGTTACACATTATGAACATAAGGAGGACAGAGCTGTGTAATGGTTGGTGGAGATCTCGGTGGACTGATGTTTGGAGCTTCTGACTTGAAGTTGGACTTTTGAAACGAGAAAGACCTTGTGGCGGTAAAGACCTGGGAGTGGAGTGCGGGTCTGGACTGAGGATGTCTTCAGGATGGAGGGTAGCTCAGGGATGGAAAGATCTTCGATACGGAGGAATGTGACCTCGGGAAGGTTGGATATGGCGGAGACACCGAGCTGAACTCTGAGAGTTTATGGATTTCTCGGTGGAAGCTCTTGGTAACTGGGACACGTGTCATCATCTTGATGAGGGTCGAATTTTGACCACTACAGCACCTTAGATCAGCTTCAACTTTTAGTGCTATAGTAGGTTGCTAAGAATAATAGCATATGGTTTAGCACCTAAATGCGATAGCGGGCGCTATACGACACTATGATCCAATATTTGTAAATCTGATATTGGCATTGATACAAGATATAGGCATTGGAAATTCGAGTTTACTTGAGAAATAAAATCACTATGGACATGGTAGCGACATGGACATGCACTAGAATTAAGTTCTAAGCATAGGGACACGACACATGAGGTAACACCTAATGTTCTAAACTGCCATTTCGCTATGTATGCGGTCTAAGCAGCACATAGTGCATAATTAATTTATGTGTCGTTTAAATGGATTATGCGGAATTACATGGAAATGAGATTTATACAAAAACACATAAAATATAGACATATCTTGTAAATGTTGGGAGTGCCTAAAAAATGTGAAAAATAGGGGAAAAAACAATATATGCCCACTTTGGAAATATGAATAAACCTTTTAAATTGTGAATATGAACAATATAAGCTAAAGTAAACAATTATAATTCATACGCAACATTAACACGTCAATATATTAACAAAGCCATAAACCAATACAAACAAGAATAAGTAATTATAAAATTTTAAATACTTATTTATTTCGTATAACGACATTAGCAATCTAATTTCTACCACATTAACTTAAGTTAGAGAACTCGCATGCTAATAGGATAAAAAATGTCAGTGAACTAATCAATTAAAGAATCAAATGGAAAAAAGAAATTTTAATGAAACTAAAATATTCAGAACTTAAATGACTAGATAGCTTAATGAAGCAAGCAATAAACACATAATCATTACTTAATAATTCTTCATCCGTCATTTATTATTATTTATCATTCATCTACTAAAGCAACTACAGAAACACATGTTTATCATCGATAATCATCAACGGAACATAGAAGTGACTACTAACTTCTTAAACAATCCACCACACGACATGATTATTTAGTTCGGGAGTGCATGAACCGCATAGAACTACATAAAGCACATAGACTCGCATAGGCAGGGTGTCTACTTTTTTGGAGTGCATACAACAATGTGCATGCTGGCAGAGGCTGTATATGTTCATATGTTTATGCGGCTGCATAAACTTTGTTTTAGATACCTCCTGGAAACACCAACAAAGTTATATATTTTCTGTTACATTGGTTTTTTGCTAATGGCATACATGAACATAAACATTTTATAGATTTGAATGAATATATGCCCCATGCCCTCGAGTTTCTTCTTATCCTTTTAGTGGATAATAGAGGAGTTAATGTATCTCCTATGTGATTTGGAAACACCTATTCTTGTCCTAATGTTATCTAACATGGTAGTTGAATGAAAAAAAAAACATATCCACATGTCCATGATGTCAATAAATACCGAACAAATGTCAAAAATGCATCTTAGTATTGTGAAAAGACTATCCAATATTTAAAACATGCAAAAAGATTTCTGAAAAAAAGGATTATAATATACAAAATTGAGGATGCCTTATGAGTATGTGTCTTTAATCTACAGTTGGAGATTTTTGAATATTTGTTATGCCTGGAGCATAATGTACATGACATGTTTTTGAAGAGGAAAAGCTGTTTGGTTTAGCGTTTCTATCATTTGAAGTGCATGTTTGTTTCATTTTCTATTATTCTTGTCATATTCTTGGTCACTTTGTGATGCAAGAATTTGATGTTTGAAGCATATCCATTGGAATGCTCCTTTTGGTACTAGTTTGTTATTTATTCCTTATTATTCCTTTCCAAAGTCGATCTTATTTGAATTTATGATCTAACAGATACTGTGGATACCATAATGGCTGAGACACATGAACTTGGTGGTTCTACAGTAGTTGTCGACCGTGCAACTCCAAAGGCAAATCCTGATGCACTCTTATCTCCTTGCTAAGAATCTTGATAATTTCAGTTGGATATTTCTGTTATCTAGGATGTTCCTCAATGATATACCTGCTCATAAGGTTGTTGTAAAACCTGTTGTCTTCTGGGTTTTAGGATGAAGATTCCAGGTATCCAAGCAGCAGAGTAGCACAAGGTGGGTATGGTGCCTACAATGCTTATATTTCAGCAGCAACTCGATATGCAGCTTTTGGTGCTCCAGCACTTTATGACCATCCTGCTTCAGCTTACGGAAGTAAGTCCTCCCCGCCCCCCCCCCCAAAAAAAAAAAAAAAAAAAAAAAGAAAAATCACGACCACAACCCCACAAAAACTGCCCCATTACACCCATGTTTTCATGCTTCTCTCTTCATTGAATATCTATACATCCATATGCATCAAAATATCATATTTACAATAAACATTATTTTATTTCCATGATTAGGAGGGTTTTATGGCCCTTCACGTGAAGGAATGGGTAAGAAATTTTTGTTGGTAGACTTCCACAGGAGGCAACTGTCGATGATTTGCGTCAATATTTCGGCAGGTTTGGCCGTATTTTGGATGTTTATATCCCTAAGGTAAAGATATCATTGTCCCTGTTGTATGAGATGAGTTGATCAGGTCCTAATTTAATTATGCTTCATATAATAGGACCCAAAAGAACTGGTCATAGGGGCTTTGGCTTTGTTACTTTTGCTGACGATGGTGTGGCAGAACGGGTATCTCGACGGACTCATGAAATTCTTGGACATGAGGTACTCAATAGATTGATGGACAAAATGATATCGGGACCATAACATTCATAATCTTTTTCCTATTACATTGAAAAGATAGCTTGTTATCTCTTATTTTACAGAACTAATACTCTTAGTTGTATAATGTGCCATTGAACCAATTCATGTTTTCTCTTGCAATAAATCGACATGGATTTAGGAAACATCAGTTTTAAAACTTTATTTAGGCTATTCAATTTTGTGACATTGTAGTTGTGACTAAATGGTTTTAGTTTCCATCCAATAAATGACATTGGCAGTTAATGTTTTCCATTCTATGTATGCTTTTATGAAATAGTTAGTGTATTATGCTTAATGGACTTGATCACACAAGAGATGTACACTTGGTTTTCAGTAGAAACCATGTTCCAAAAGGTTTTTATGAGGAAAATTGCTTCCATACACCGAGCTTGAAACTTTTTTTCTTTTATAACTCAACAGTAAGCTTGATATCTCATTTGGCGTGTTTTTGACCTCGCAAGGTTACATTGATACAACTACTGAATCCATGAACCATTGCATTCCATATTAGCCATACATGGTCATGCTCTCAGCACTCATCTTTCTTTCTTAAAGCATGTGGGTGGGACCCTTGTGATTTTTAGAACTGATGCATCTTGCTGTACTCCCCACACCCCCCCCCCCTACCTAAACCCCCCCGGCTCCCTCTTAAGGAAAAAGAAGGGGAAAATATCTCACGCTATACATTTCTCTATCACCTCGCCTCATGCATCCCTCGAACGTCTCACATGCGTCTCTCTTGTCTCATCTTGTGCCTTTCTCTCTCTCTCTCTCATGCAATATGTTAGATGCTTTCTCATATTTTGTTCTGTATTTTTATTTTAAACTTTCTTTCACAATATGGTTCTACTATATCTCATTCAAAAAATGTTTCCACTTTTAACTCAAAACAGTTTAAAACTGGTATACATATGCTTAATATCTCATTTGGTTTGTTTGAACTCATAAGGTTACGTTTGTATTACTGCTGAATCCATGAACCATTGCATTTCCATATTAGCCATACATGGTTATGCTCTCAGCACTTCACTTTCTTTCTTAAAGCATGTGGGACCCTTGTGACTTTTAAGAACTGATCATCGTGCTGTACTCTCCTACACACCCCAACCCCCCTCCCACACACACACACACACACACACACACACACAAATTCTCATACTATACATTTCTCTATCAGATGTTGCCTCATGCATCTCTCCAACGTCTTGCATCTCACATGCATGTCTCGTCTCATCTGGTTCCTCTCTCTCATGCAATATGTTACATGCTTTCTCATATTTTGTTTTGTATTTAATTTGAACTTTCATTCAAATATGGTTTCACTAACTACTATTATTACTTCTAAATTACTAACATAATTCTTAATAATAAATACTAGATATGAACTTTAAAACATGTTCTGTGTCTTTTAAGTTGGGGACACAGAAAGAGGGTTGTAACAGCTTTTCGGAACTATGGAGGCTGGTGTTGGCCCAAAGGCCATTGGCCCTAAGTTTTGATGATAACAAACCATATGTAGTTAGGTATTAACAAGATTGTTTAATTGAGTTTCAGGTAAAAACATAGGTTGATTGTCGGCTCCAATACAAGACTCACACATTTGGAAGCCGCGAAGATTTAGATCCCAGAGCCCAGCACACTAGAATAGCTCCAGGATCAAGCAAAGTTGAGAAGACTATATTACAAGATTTGTATCTTTCTATTTTCTATTTTAGTTAGGATTTATAGTCTATTTGTCAAAACCAAGATGATAGAGGTTGATAACTTTGGGATTGTCACACACACACACACACACTTCATATTGCTTCATGTTTTTAAAGCAAAATTTATTACCAAAATTCTTACCGAGTTTCAGAAAAACGAAGTTTCAGAAAAATCAGTTTTTGGAAAAACAAGTTTTTGGAAAAATCGTTTTCACGTTAGAAAAGAATTTTTATCAAAATATAGTTCAAATTTTATTGGTGTTGATCTATGATCACACTCTGGTTATTCAAAGCTCTAGAACTCTATTTTGAATCTTCCCATCAAAAGAAAAATTCTTGGAAAAATTTAGACTTCAAACAGATTTTCAAAACCTGTATTTTTGGCCTTGTCCAGTCGACCGTGCTGGAAGAGCAAACTGCTCTGTCGGTCGACCGGGCGGTCGACCGACATGCACCAATGTGCAGCCGTGCACATCGGTCGACCGGCAGCAAGAGCAGTGCTCTCTGTTTGTTTCGGTCGATCGGCCCGGTCGACCGACAGAGAGTGTTTACTCTCTATTTGGGAATCTCGGTCGACCGCTTTCCCAACGGTCGGAAATCCGACCGTTGGCGGTCGATCGGCCCAGTCGACCGGCAGCAGACAACTCTGCTATACTGGCTGCCAACGGCTATATTCTGTTTTAATTTTTGTTGGGGCTTCTCCCAACGGATCTATTGGCTTTTCTAACCTAGTTTTCATCCCCTATAAATAGTGGGAGTGAGATACAACTAAAATACAAGATTTACAAGTTTAAAATCAAAGTTTTTCAAAGTTTAGCCTTTTAGCAAAAGATTTTCCCTTGAGCCATATATTTCCAATCCTTTGGTGTTTTAGCTTGAAGCATTCTCCTCTACTTCTCTACTTGGTTTTTGCACTTCACAATCCCTAAAGTTTCATCTCCTCATCTTGGTTGTAGGATTGTGCATGTGAGCTTAGTTTGTGGTCAAGTATTGACCACCATTTCCTCAAATTGAGAAGTTGTAGAGGTTGCGGCCTCAAGCGAGCTAGTGAGCTCTAAGTTGGTGTTGCGGCACCGTGAGAGAGGAAAAGTGTGTCCGAAGAGTTCTAGTGAGAACTTGTATTCAATTGACGATCCGGTGGAATCACTCTAGTTGGAAATCCTTCATCGTGAAGGCGGGGACGTAGAGCAGTGGCTCGAACCTCGAAACATATACTTGTGTTTGCGATTGTCTACATCTCTCTAAACTCTACTCTCTCCTTTACTTGCACTTATATTGTCTATTCTCTTGCAAGTTTTATTTAATTGTTGTTGCTCATTGTTATTTATTTTTAATCCGCATTATTTGCCACTAAGTATAGCCATCACCTATTCACCCCCCCCTCTAGGTGATTTCAGCTGGGACTTTCGATTTTGAGGTCCCATCCTTTCAGGTCCCATGCTTTCTCTCTCAAAAAAAGTGACATACTAGAACCTCCATGTCCCTATCATCAAGTGGTTAGAAAATGAATAGGCTTTCAGGAATAAAATAAATGCAACCACTAAATCCACTGGTAAATAGTGTCTATATCACTTAATATTTCATATATGTATGTTTTAGGCTATAATATAAACAATTGAATCCTCAGGTGGAGGTGGGAAGATTGGAATTCTAGATTCAACATAAAGAGGAAATTTATACTTGTGGCATCTGACCCAGAACAAATGACATTTCAACCAAATTAGTATGTTCCTAAATATCGACTCCGTTGCTTTTATTCTAAAAGGTTTTTACAAATCTGTAGTTTAAAATTGTGGCCAAGGAATAACCAAGAACAAGTGACATTTCAACCAATTAAATTTGAAGGCCCTTCACAAATCCCTCATTTTAACTTGTTCTGGAAGATTATTCCCAAAAAAATATTGTTCATAAAGAACAGATCGAAAATTCAAAGAGTTAGAGGGAACTTAGTCAATTGACTCCAGCTATGGGTAACCATCATGCCTTACAAAGTTTAAAACTCTCATGAACAAAAAGAGGAATACTAGTAGAATTGCATAAAACAAAGGGCTTATTCAAAAGCTCCTGAACGATCTACTGATAGGACAACAAATATCAAAATTTCTCACACTTCAACTCCCAGTTTCGTCATAATATCAGGAAAACATTTTTTTGAGAGAATATTTTCTAGAAAAAAATAATAAGAAACCAACAAAATAAGCATCCATATGTCCAATTCCATAAACAAGTCAGGTCTCGAAGGCCTTCTTGACCATACATGTCTCCATCTCCAGGCCCAAGTCATTAAATTTTAATCCCAAATCTTCTTATCCAAAGCATTGGTGTTCCATTGGTTGATCTTCTCGTGCACATCCTTAACAACAGGATTCATCTTCTCCACATCCTTCTTCTCCAAGAGCAAAAATTCCCTACCCTCCCCCCTAAACTATCTTCCCAGCTCAAAAGAGTCATCTTGAGTCTTCAACTTCCCACACTCAATATGGGCAACAACACTTGCATGCTTAATCTTTAGCTTCTTTGTCTTGTACAAAAGCTGTGTAGTTGCTTAACTCTCTCTGGATGAAGGTACAAAAGTCATGCAAAACATTAGGGTTGGATGAAGGTTAAGTTGTGTCATGTTGTGTTGTGTCTAGCCAGCCGTAAACATGGCCCATATAAAAGTAGATAGGCCCAGACATGGGCTAGAGTACTGGACTTAGAACTATAAGTCCCTGTACTAATCCACTAGATGCCGGGCCGATCCACATGCGGTACCGGGTCAATCGATTTGTCTCCGTTCGTGCTTAAATTGGAACATCCACTTCACACAATTTGGGCGTCCTACTTTGTGTATAATTTGAACTTCTTGTTTATCTGTAATAATGCAATTTATTTGGACTATCATAAAACGAAATGGTAGAATACCTGAGGACGGTGATTTTGGGTGGGTAGGGCTAGGGTCTTGTCGTTTTGAGTTTTTGAGAGGAGAAATAGGAATGAATTGTCTAATTGAGCTATCAAAATTTAGAGGAAAGCATCTGAGAGAGTTATGAGACATCTCTCTATTTTTATTTAAAGGCAAATATAAATACAACTTATAATGTAAGTATGACTCCTAAAACATGTAGCAATATGACTCCTAAACAAAGTTTTTCTAAAGAAAAAATGTGTAAAATTCTTAATGTTGATGCCAATCTGTTGAATCAATAATGTTATTGAAGTCGCAAACCGAAGTGAACTGAATTTGAGTTGAACCAAACCTTGTACAAAAGCTACACAAAAAGTCATATTCATCTTTTTGAATATAATTAGGATTTTAGAGATTCCCAAACTCATTAGAAGTGAAGGTGTTGGGAGATCCTCAAACTCAGTAGGAGAAATTTTGAGAAATCTTCAAACTCAGTAGAACATGAGAAAATTTCTTGCAGTAGTAACATCAATGAAGAAACTTGAAACAACAATAGAAAATAAGAATAAGATGATCTTACAGTAGAGAGATAATCAGATAGAAAAGATAACCAGTAGTTATAGAGAACTTCAATAATTTATGTCATAGACGTGCAAATAGAACAATAGTAGAAGGATCAGATCAGCACATCGGATGCACAGTAGAATATAACAGTCATGAGAGGACCTTGGAAAGCACAACATGGCCTTACAAGACCTACTGGATGCAAATAAGGAGGGTAACTTGGCTACCGGGGGAGAACGGATGTAACATAGGTAGGTTGTAGAATAGAATAACAGTTTGTGGCAGAAAGCAGTAGAGGAGATGATAGTTGACGACGACTAGGATTTTGAATCATGGAAATGTCCATGGAGCTAGGGTTAGAGTTTTGGCTCTGAAACCATATCATAAATTGAGGAAAGGATCTGAGAGAGTTATGAATCATCTCGTATATTCTTATTTATAGGTAAATACAAATACAACTCATAATACAAGTAGAACTCCTAATAACATATAGCAATATGACTCTTAATTAGGTAACTACAATATGATTCCTAATTAGGTAACTAACTAATAAAGAGTTTAATACGAGTGAATGAATGGTTTAGATCCTATGGTTGTTTTTTTATTGAATGAGTTTTAGATCATCTAATCTAAACCATTCAAGTCTTTGTGTATCTAAGTTATAAGTCAAGTTAGTATAATAGTATTTAAAGTGTATTAGATTTACTAGTTAACTAGAGTATAATTAGCTCATGCCTCCAAGTGGGTCTCTGCTTATGCCCTATATGAGTCATGCCATGCCGGGTGGAAGCAAACCCATGCATGGCCAGAAATTTGGGCCATTAATTTGAGGCCCATACATGACCCAAATTTCTCTTTTCAAGATCCATGTACAAAAAAAAATTGTGCCGGCTACCTGTTCTTTGCTTGGCACTGGGCCATCCCTTTTGAGGATAGCGATCTCGTCATCAAGACTCCAGAAGCATTGGAACAAGGCAAGGACTTTTGTGTCGTTGGATCTCTCTAAAGTGAGTCCAGATGGGGTTATACAGGTTTAGATGGGTTGGATGGTTGGGGCTGCTTTTTGGTTGTTGGATTTGTAGGCTCGCCACTTGAATCATTGCAACTTGAGTCACTCTCGTCATAGTCAACATTGTTGTGCTGTTCGGATGGGTTTCAGGGGTTTTGAGGGATAAGTTTGTCGGTGCGCTGCTCATCTTCCATCAAGGTAAAAGACTTTTTTCTGATGAGGAATATGAAGAAGACTTCGTTGGTGGGATTGAGAGGGGTTTTTTTTTGCCATTACAGTTTGAGTTTGGGTTTTTGTTGGGGTTCGCGGGCCACCAAGTGAAAAGTCAAGCTACTTGAGTAGGTTAAGTGGGTAGAGGCTTGTCCACACTTTGTAACATGTAAATTTAATGTGACCTTCCTACTTGTAGTAATGATAGATTTTGGTTCACCTAGTCCTTAAGAACCACCTAGTAAGTTTGTTACCCCATCTGAATGGGGTCACGGATTTGGATGGTTGGGGTTGTTGAGGTCGTAGGCTCGTCAGTTGGATCTGCTCTCTTCATCATTGTTGTAGGCTACTTCAAAATCTCCTGTACAATCTTCTCATAGGACCAATAGATAACAAAATTTGTCACACCCGGACTCCTAATTTTTATCACAATATTTAAAGCAGAGGGAAATTCAGACTTTGTGCCTCTTCCAAATGCGAAGAAGGCAATCAGTAGTTAAGGGGTGTACACAGTGAAGCTCAATCTAGGCGGTTCTCTTGCTCACTTGGAAGCTCGTTTGGTGGCCAAATGTTATTCTTATATGTACGGAGTTGACTATGAGAATACCTTCTCTCATGTAACCAAAGTGAAATTTGTATGTCTTATTGTTTTAGTTGTTACTTATCAGTTACCACTATCTATTGCATTAGTTCATCATAAAGAATACTTTTGTTCATGAAGTTTTTTATAAAGAGGTTTTACGTTCAACAACCACTTGGATTTGTTGCTTAGGAGTTTAAACAGGTTTACCAACTGTAAAGTTTTTATATCGGTCGAAGGAGTCTCCGAGGGCATGGTTTTGGGAGATTTACCTCGGTTGTTCATTTGTTTGGACATCGTCATTCTCTGGTGGATTTTGTTGGCTTCATTTGTTTGGACCTCGTGTATTCTTTCAACTTCATCCGAGAAATGGATTCTCTTGGTTGTCTATGCGGAATATATAGTGATTATGGTGACGATGCCCATGAGGAGATTGGTGAGCTGAAGTATCTGCAGCTAAGGTCTTAGATAAAGGACTTAGGTTAGTTGCAGTATTTTTTTGGTATTGTGATGACAAGATGCAAGAAAGGGATTTTTTCTCTCAACAAAAGTTTATGGCGCACATGCTTTCAACAGCTGAACTCCAAGCTGCTATGGAATATGGGGATATTTTGGGTGTTTCAAGGGTGATATAAGAGGTTTGTGGGCGAAGTATGCTACATTACGGTGACTCGATGAGATATTGCATATACAGTCTAGGTGGTGAGTCAATTCTTATATGCTCTGCGGACGAGTCATTGGGATGTTATTCTATATTTGAAGCGTGCCTCAAGGAGAGGACACATATTTAGATTGTTGTCATATACATGAAGCAAATTGGACAAGTTCACCAAAAGATCCACTAGTGGCTACTATGTGTTTCTTTCAAGAAATCTCGTGTCATGGAGAGCAAGATACAAGATATGGTTTCTAAATCTTGTGTAAAATTTGAATATCGAACCATGGCTAATGCTATATGTGAGCTGATTTGGTTATTAGATCTTCTGAGTGTGAGCTTCATCTTTTACCTTCATCTATTGAAATTATACTGTTATAACAAGGCAACTATTCACATTACAAAGAATATCGTCTTCCATGAGCGCACCAAGCACATCGAAGTAGATACAACTTGGCCGTCATAAGGTGGTGGATGATAAGATCATTGAGACTTTATATGTCTATGCTAATCACTTAGCAAATTTGTTGACAAAATCTCTTGGAGGATCACGTGTTCAGTTTATTTGTGATAAGTTGGACATGTATGATGTATATGTTCCAGCTTGAGGGCATATGTTGGGAAATATAAGGATGTGAAGTTTATTTTGTTTAAAAGGTTATATTATGTATTATTAAGTAACAAGACATGAGATCCAACTGATCTCTCTTTAATTTCTCAGTTTAGAAAAAATTTAGGAACTTTTCGTGTACATTCCTAGATAAATTCATTTTATCCATGATTTTTAGACTTGACATTGGACGTCTTTTTGTGTATGTTTCTAAATCGTACACTTCATGCAAGATGTAGAGATGACACAGTGTCTAGGCATGTCAAATATCCAGACACAAGCACATGGCAACATATTATTTTATTGCATGATTTATTAAATATGTTTGCATAGGCAAAGGCATAAAATTTCAATTTCACCTATCTTTATTTGTTAGTTCACTATATAAAGTTAGATTTAATATCCTCAAATTTCTTATATTTCATCATTCTATATATATATATATATATATATATTTTGACTTTTTTAAGTGCATTTCCAGATCTCGACCTTATATTAGAAATGAAAGCTTTTTAGGTTTTTCTGTGTTTAGTCCTCTTGTAAACTTCCATTGCTATATGATATTCCTTATAAAATTAATAATTGCTTTGTTATTTGCATAAACATATTTCTTTTAGTGTTTCTTCAAAAACATTCACCATCTTTTAATTGACAACCTAACTATACCGTTTAATGTTTTTTAGAAACATTAGTGAGTGTTCTTGATAAAAAGAGAGAATACCAAGATGTCATGTATGTGAACGCTATCATCTACCATTTCATGGTGGTCAAAAGCCTCTTCTGCATCCTATTCACAGGACATAGCTCTAGTGCTCCACCTTTGGACTTGATTAATATCTGTTTAAAACTGTCTCGTGTGTTCCCTTTTTTTTGTGTGTGGGAGTAATACTATCTTAGTCATTGTTTAAATAAGTTTGGTGTTAGGTAGCAACGGCTTGTAACTAACTTCATCAAGGCGAAGAAAGACATTCAGGTGCATTGATTTTGTTTACCTGAGGACCTAAAATGTTGTTAGTTTGTGGTTTAGAGAAATGTCTATATAAAGCCAAACTGCACCATACTTAAAAAATTAACTTTTCCTTATTTCTCTGTTATTGGCTCCTAATACAGGTTGCCATAGACTCAGCAACTCCACTCGATGATGCTGCTCCCGGTGCAAGTTACATGGATGCTCCAGCTGAGCCCTATGTGGCGTATGGTGGCCCTATGCGTAACTATGGAAGGCTCTATGGGAGCTTGGATTTTAACGATGTGAGTATGCCGGTGTTGTCATAGAGTTACTGTATGGGCAGAGGTCATTACTCGTGTTGCTTCTTGAAGTTTGCAATCCCCATGTTAAACCCCCCCCCCCCCCCCCCCCCCTCCCACCCCAGGTTCGTATGGTGTTTGGCCACGCAACTTAAATTAACCCTTTTTCTTCGTGCAGTATGGCTATGGAGCCGCCAGTGGGAGCAGCAGCAGGCCTTCAAGGATGGACTGGAGGTACAGGCCGTACTAGGAGTCACCGTTGATCGTTGGCGTGCTTTGTGAGAAACCAATTGTGGTGCATGATGTGCCCAGGTGACTCTTTAGTGGCTCGCTCCTATTGTCTTAAACTGGTCATGAGTTTCTGAAATTTCATCATTGTTTCACATAGAACTTCATATTTCCCAGTATTTTAACGTACCCGTAGTTACACTGGATATTATGGTTTAACTGGTGTTATCATCTGCGTGACCTCTTCTTAATTGTGAGGAGAGACGCAGTACTTAGCAATTCCTGATACAAATCTAGTGCTTCATTGGAGCATCTCATGTGACAAGCTCTTGCCGCAAGCTTTCAATGGTTTTTTTTTTTTGGCAAATAATTCAGGGGAGTACCACGTGAATAAGAGAAAAGAAGCTGGTTTCTCGATGCTGGTTTCAGAATCGGTCAATGGTTTTTTGACTATTAATTGTTAATATTAGTCATCAATGTTGGTAATATATATCATACTGACAAGTTGCTCTTGATATCAGCTGATATTATAGGATTAATATCATATCGGGTATTTCTAAACTAAATATGATGTCATCTGTATATATCTGATGTTTTAAACTATGCTAACATAATTTCTTGATTTGACAGTAGACCTACAAATACTTAGTTTGGATGTAGCATTCTGTAACTACGGTTGGCACTTTATCACCCTTTGCCAAATTATGCTGATTGCGAAATCTAGTACTTCAACAACTGCGTGGTTTGCTACTCACCGGCACATGTGCCCCAAGTTTCCAAGCTCCCAACATCACCACTTAGAGAGCACCTACAAGGGTTCCCTTAGAGATCTCTTATTTAAAAGGGGTTGATAGAGCTAAGAGACTATTAAGGACCATTGGTCTCTAATGACTCTCTCTCTCTCTTTGTTTAATATTTTATATTTTGAATGAGTTTTTCATTTATTTAATACATTTATAACAAGTAAATTTAATTAAATATTTTATGTATTAATTAATTATTAAATATTAAGTTCGTATTGATTAATTATTAAACATTAAAATTTTCAATATCAATATAGTCAATGGATGGATCACTGGAGAGCGGCCAAAAGTGTCTTCAGATATGTACAGCGAACTAAAGATTACATGCTCACATACAAGAGCTCAGATCAGATTAAGATTATTGGGTATTCGGATTCTGACTTTACTGGATGCCAAGACAGTAGGAGATTCACATCAGTCTACATTTATCTGTTAACTGGAGGAGCTATTTCCTGAAATATGTTAAGCAAACACTCATAGCTTCCTCCATCATGACAGCAGAATTTGTAGCATGTTATGAGGCATCCAATTATGAATTATGGCTGCGAAATTTTGTCACTGGGTTACGCATTCTGAGTGGTATTAAAAGACCACTAAAATTAGATTGTGACAATAAATCAGCAGTTTTATATTCTAACGACAACAGGGGCTTGTTCAGTCAAGACACATTGACATAAATTTCCTGATTATGAAGGAAAGGGTACAGAGTGGACAGAGTTTTATAGAGCACATTGGTTAAACTCCATGATTGTGGATCCGCTTACTAAAGGATTACACCGAAGGTGTTTCGTGAGCACACTGCTTCTATGAGTGTTATATCATTTAAGGATATCATGGTTTTTGTGGGAGTTTGTATACATGTTTCATTACTCTATTTTGTATTTTGGACACATTTTTTGAGCATTTGGACTTTTTCTGCAGAAATAAAATATTTAGTTTATACACTCTATGTTATTATGTTAAAGTTTGATCTCAATAAAATTTAAGGGTGGACCAGTTGAAAATAGGCATGTTCAGATCACATTACATGTAATTTTCATGCTACACATTCATGATCGATTTATGTCGTTTGGTTGTATTGGTATATGTGTTTATTGGTAGGTTTAATTAAGCTAAATGTAACGAAAACTTCTTTAGTTTTATATCAGTATAGTCAAATGAATGAGATTGTTAAGAATAGCTGATTATATGATAGCAATATTTTGAGCTCACAAGGTTACACATATGTGGCCCAAGTGGGAGATTGTTGGAAATAATCAATATGTGTGAGCTCATATATGTGAATTTAATATATATAACTATCTTAAAGTATAGTCTAAATTAATTGTGGTCTAATAAAATTACTAATTGGACTAATAGGTATTAAATTGTCATAGATTTAATGTGTAGAGATAATTATATAATTTCTAATTTGATGAATGGTCAAATTGGAAAAAGGAAACCAATAGAATCAGTTATATTTAAGAGATCATGCTCTCCAAAAGAACGCATTATCTTCTTCTCTTTGAGATTCCTTTAAGCAGAGAGAAGCCCTAGAGGAATACAAATCTTTTGATAGGCCTTCTCCATCCCAACAATTCAAAGGTACGCTTCCGCCTTTTATTATTTTATTTCTCATGTCTTTGAATCTTCATAGAGACTACATCTATTTTCTAAGGTTTGATCTATGCTAATGATAAAATTATGATTTTTAATCATGTTTAATTTTTTGGATGAATATTGTAGATCGAATCCTTTTGTTTATTTCGTGTTCCTTCGCTAGCTTCACGAGGGCTAGCATGACTGGGGCAAGTCCCTTCGTGTAATTATTCTTCATAGTTTTTCGCCGCGATTGGAGCTCTCTCTTTGATTTGCTCGAACACGAGAGGTTGTGTGGGATAAAAACCAATCAAACTAAAAGGACATGAGACAATCCAAAAAGCACCTCACCATCTCACTTAGCTTGAATTGGGGGGGGGGGGGGGGGGGGGGGGGGGTGGGGGGGGGGGGGGGGGGGGGGCATGGGTGGGTTTTAGAGCTTCTTCCCCAGCGTCTTCCAATCTGAATGTAACGAGGTCTCGAAGAATCAAAAGTTTAGTAAATACAATGGAGAAAAAAAATATCAGAAAACAAAAGATTTTTAATCTATCATGAAACAAATGGGGAAAATCTAAGATATAGACCCTGGCATCATCCTGTCGTTGAGAAATAGAGCCTGGAAAGTATCCAATGTTTCCTGAGCCCCTGATGTTATGCTGAGAGAGAGAGAGAGAGGGAGGGAGAGTGAAGGTTAAATAGGGGTTCAGTGTCCTACTGCTGATCACAATCGTATGGCTTCTCTTCTTGAACATCACGTCAGTGTTGAGGAAGCACTGGATACTTTGCTCGAAAAAGGTCAGTACATTGTTGACGTTGCTTGGAGCATGAGCAAAGCGTGGAAGTGTGATGATTCTGTGACACAAAACCCTTGTTTGGTAACGAGAGTAAGTAAGAGTTAGACTTCTAATTCATGTTAACTCTTCCACCACCACCACAACAACAACTAAGCCATTTGTCCCAGTATTTGGGGGAGGCTGCATGAACCAAAAGGGAATTACGCCGGATCGGGCACATTGATCAGCTTTCTCCACTCATTCCTATCGAGCAATATGCCTTCGCTAAACCTTTAGCCTCTATATCTTGTCGTATTACCTCCATCCATGTTTTCTTCGGTCTCCCCTGCGCTCTTTTAACTTGCCCTAAATCGATATGCTCTACTCGCTGGACTGGCGCATCTGTAGGTCTACGTCGCACAGACCAAACCATCATAGGCGGTTTTCTCTCATCTTCTCTTCTATAGAAGTTACACCTATCTAGTACGAATATCATCATTTCTCACCTTATCTCTCTGCGTGTTACCACACATCCAATGAAACATGCGTATCTCTGCTACACTAATCTTCTGGACATGATGTCTCTTTATAGCCCAACATTTTGTGTCATATAACAAAGCTGGCATAATAGCAGTCCGATAAAACTTTTCCTTCAGCCATAACGGAATGTTACGATCACATAAAACTCCTATTTATCTCCTCCATTTCAACCAGCTGGCTTAGATCCTATGGTTGACATCACTATCGATCTCCCCATCCTTTTGGATAATAGAACCCTAAAATGACTGCTCATATGTATATCTTGTCCATCTAGTCTCACAATACTATAATCTCGGATTCCCTGTTTACTGAATTTACACTCCATATATTCTATTTTGGCCCTACTTAATCTAAAACCTCGAGATTCTAGAGTTTGCCTTCATAACTCTAATTTGACATTTCCCTAAACTCTCGTCTCATCGACTAGGACAATATCATCAGCAAATAGCATGCACCACGGTATCTCATCCTGAATAGCTCTTGTAAGCTCATCCATCACTATGACAAATAAGAATGGACTCAATGCAGTTCCTTGATGCAATCCAATTGTGATAGAAAAATCACTTGTTATGCCTCCACAAGTTTTGACATTTGTCACTACTCCATCGTACATATTCTGATTATGTCAATATATTTGATGGGGACTCCCTTTTTCATCAATATCCACCATAATACCTCTCTTGGCATCATATCATAAGTTTTTTTCTAAATCAATAAAGACTATATGCACTATAAATCAATGAATCATGTTAACTCTTCCAAATATCTATAATTCTGAAGAGTTGGAGTGTGATTGAGATGGCTTGTCAACAATAAAATTGTAAGCACTTTGCCTGTTATTTTTTGGGGCAAGTGTTAACTCCACTAATTCAAAATTGATGTAGGAGTTAGCACGTTTAACCCTCTACTCTCTCTAACTCTACCCCCCTAAAATCACCTACTCTAACTCCCCCC